>NMRB01002849.1:4756-82992 GCA_002633025.1 Notospermus geniculatus
ATTAAATGTTTCTTGCTAAAAAAATCATTGCTCTGCCAAAAATAGGGGGCGTACGCCCCCCCCCGCCTGGATCCGGCCCTGAATAGTGCTTAGGCTTCGGCCCTGACGGAAAAATCTAATCTGATACAAAAACACGAGTCGCCGGCTTGGGTATTCTCATTGAAGGCATGACTTTCAAAGCGAAAGTGTAGAACGCGTGCGTGTATCTATTAAAATATGACAACGCTCTCCCGGCGGCCTTTGGACCCCCCGGGACAATGGCCCCCGATGACCCGCCTCGCGAGAGTCTCACGCCACTTACAACAATCTGACGTCGGACCATTTCCGTTTTAAACCGACATTCATCTCAAACAACACAAATCGGCCATCTTGAATATCTCGAGTCGTTAATTAGCCTCGCTTTGGCTGTCTTAGAGAGGCGTTAATATGAAAATGACACAGAGTGTGTCCAATGTGTATCTATGTTAAAGGGACAATAGGCTACCTTGTAGTGATTAAATCCGACTTGGCTGATTTAACACAAGCAGGATGTGTATTGTTTTGTTGAAGGTGCGTTCCGTGTCCGCTGGTATTGTTCTATAATAAAAGTACTGAAGATTATTAGAGATAACTATTTAAGGATGATTTGGTCCAAGAATAAATGGTCATGGATCGTTGAAGGGGTAACAGGCCGTGTTGTCCAAGCGCGTGGGGGACGGTTGCCGGCCACTGGCGACTGTGTCGAACCCTTTTATGCCGGACACGGCGGAGTTTTAGACACCTCTTCAACAGTGTACACCCCTCAGCATTAATTTATCTAAAAAATCGTAAAATGGGCTAGAACGTGTACGTTGGCCAAATAATGCCTCGATGTCCTGGAGCACCCTTCCCGTCCAAGCCCGTCAATGAAGTTCGTAATACCCCCGTCACACTTAGTTCGAATCAGCAGGAATCAAGCAGAACCAGCCGGAATGAGAAAGTTTGCAAAATTCGAGCCGGATTCGGGAGAGCTTCGAAGGACACTTGGAATGCACCTCGATAATTTCGACATTCGGACCCGGGATTCTGACAGACCACAATGGGCCGGAACATTAGGAATGCAGTCAGAATCCAGTCAGAATTTTTAGAATGTTCTACGAATGTCCAGGAATGAACTACGAAATTGTCATTCCAACGGCATTCCTGCTCATTCTGCCTCTAGTGTGACGGGGGTATTAAAAGACTGTAAAAAGCTGCCACTACGTCCACTCCGTTCGTACATTTTGAGCCCGTTCGGCAAAATTTTCAAGATCGTAAACTACAGTGCGATGGGCATAAACGGGGTACCAGTGCCACAGCTATGTCAATAGAAACATTTTATTCACACAGAAACGTCTTCGTGGAACATCTCGGCAAATAAAACCGGCCGTCAGACCTTGGACTGAAGGTATGCAGTGAAATGATCGCAGTCAACGTAGTTACCCCGGGAGGGGTGGCCGGCCTCATGTCAGGGCGTCGGCATGTACGCTGGCCGCGGGTGGGGTCGTGACGGTCGAATGGCAGGGCGTCGGCATGTACGGTGGCCGGGGTGGGGGCATGACTGGCGTAATGTCAGGACGTCGGCATGTACGGTGGCCGGGAGGGGGTGGCTGGCCTCATGTCAGACGTTGGTATGTACGGTGGCCGCGCCGGTGGGGTCATGACTGCCGACTGTCAGGACGCCGCTCGGAAGTGGCTCAAGGAAGGGCGATTTGAGGGACGGGACATGACGGAACCGGCGTTCGAGCATCACCGGATGGGCAAAAATTATCCCCAACGCACCGCAGTGTACTCGTTTCGCCCAAAAGTTCGTTAATTTTGACTATTACCGCAAACTTTTGATATTGGTGGGGGATATCCTATATCGGGGGGCATTAGATTCTATTACAACGGGAATCGAACCCGTGACCTCTCGGTCTCGAGTCCGACGTTTAACCACTGCGCCACCGCGCTCTAGGCCTTCCTGGACCTCACAACCAGATGAATTTCGCCGGGAATACACATTGGGCCGTATTTTAGAACGTTCCTTAACATTAAGGCCCACCTTAAATCTATTGTTCTCGGTGGTTTTACAATAGAGTTAAGGTCGACTTTAACGTTAAGGAACGTTCTAAAATACGGCCTATTGAATTTCAATAGCTATATTTAAAACAACAACGCTAGCGTTTACCTTCACGTAAGCAATCTAAACCTCTCCTTTATATTGGGCACACATTTTTGTTTTACGATCAGTTTTTTTTTTCAAAACAGCACTCAATCTGCAGGAACCGATTACCGAACCATCAAGTTCCCATGCAGCCGGCCGATCGCCACTGATTTGGAATGGATTGCGTCAGAAATAAATTCGTCCCAATCGTCACCTGCGCAGGTGAAACGCGAGGAAATCCTGGATTAGCCGCGACGTACGCTAACGGCGCTGAGGAAGTGTTTCGCCGTGGTGGGTTCTATCGGAACGCGTCCGCCCAGCATCAGTACAAATGATTTCAGCGACCGACAGGAACAGCATAATGTCAATCTTGAGTATGTCATAACACGAGGGGGGCAGGTCGCATTGCGCACGACCCACGCCGTGTGCTATGCAAGGGTATACCCGCTGAACCGTAGGCGCATGTCCCCCGGAAGGTGCCCTACGCTGGGACGCGGCCCGACTAGGCAGAATCAGGGTTTGAGCCTGTACTCCCAAAGTGGGTGCGTATACCCCGCAACATGCCCCGCACACGCGGAATATGTTTCCCTGCCCATAGCGTGAGGCGACGAGGGCGAAAGTCTGCCGAGGTGAGGCGGTCAATGGTAGTGTGTCTGTCGGACAATGATGAACGTGCAGGGTGAGGGGGCAGGCGTTTTGACACGGTGACGACTTTCGTCCGACAGATTTGAGACGTGATTTGAAATTTATACCAATAATCAGGTTGCATTGATTAAAGCCACACTGTATTAAATTCAGAAAGTGTTTACGTCCTCCACGTTAGTGTAGTGTAAAATGTACTATACTCTATCTGAATACATTAGAGCTCTGCCTGCAGTTTTTTCAATGTGTGCTGAAAACTAGGTCTTGATTCTTTGAAGTACGTATCAGGCAAGCATTTTGGTGACCTTCACGAGGCTATGAGACCTCTACCTGCATTCTCCTAACACTTTGAAAATACCAGTAAAATTCAAAACAGTGGGGCTTTAAGTTACTTGGACCAAGACGTGAAAACGGAAGATATCACGAATTCAGTGACCCGGTGACGTCACACAGGAACAAACATGAGATTTTTTTGAAAATTTTTGAAGAACACACGCAACAGTCTTGGCAACAGTGCAGTCTTCACACATGACAGATCGTCCCTTTAAGGGCCGAAAATTATGCAACAGTTTCAACCCAATACAAATACTTCAAAGCCACCCAAAGATTACATCACGCGATATCGCACAAAACGTTTAATTTTTATACAAAATTATAAAAATTATTTGAAATACGGAGCCGACATGCTCCGTCATTGTAACCGCCTGTCAAAAATAGCCGAATTCCAGAAATAATCGTCAGGGCTTCAGTTGAGCCCTTAATCTTAATAAGGGACACAAAGGGGCCAAATTTGTTACCAGGATCTGAGAAACAGCCGAATGGAATAAAATGCACGTTATCTTGACATTATCGAAACTATGCTAATTAATTTGATAATGCGCTGTTGAATTTGGATAATTAATTTGATAATGCCCTGTTGAGTTTGAATGCCGTTGTATTGTGTACTGTAGCAGTGTTTAATGGACGTGCCTGTTGCCAAGTGGGCGAAGGCATCGCGTCGGGCGCGCGAGTGTTGTCTTAAGAGGGGTTGGTGACCTGTTTTCGGGACCTTTGGCAAGTTTAAGAAATCGCACCAAGGTGCTTGTGTTCCTAGGGAAAACATTGCACAAAAGTGACCCGAAAACTCCGCAAGACCATGCAAAAAAGAAAGAAAAGAGAGTAAGAAATACAAGTGGAAAAATAAGAAGTGGGAAATTGGGAGAAATTTTTTCCCATTTTGAGAAATATCGCCCGAAAAATCAGACAAAATGTCATGTCATTTTAAGAAAATTTCGGGAAAAAATATTCTCCCAATTTGACGGAGAAATTGAAAAATTCGTGCAAAATTCCAAAATTTTCCACTTCTTATTTTCCACTTTTATTTTTTACTCCCTTAGAAGTCGGGATAAACTCTAGTTTCGATTTTTGCTTGCGTCCAGGAGAGTACCAGCGGAGAAAGTCCTAAATACAAAGTCCATGCAGTGTCAACGGTTATGGTCAGGGTTAGCGACGAAATCATTCACAAAGGCTCAATCCAGGATAATGGCACTCGGACTTTGATTCCAGGGGACTTTCTCCGCGTTCACACCAGTGTCAGGTTTGCGGTCGTCAAATATGAGCTAAAAGAGAGTAGCCCTCTCTATCACATCAAAATGGGTACGAACTTACAACATCAGGGGTGGCAGGAGCTGATGATTCCACTACGTCACTCCGAGAGCCAAAGACGGTTGCGTAGTGCTGAATATCAGATTTGAAACTGAGAGGTCATGGGACCGGACTCGACGACCGAGAGGTCACAGGTTCGATTTCCAGCCAGGTGACCACGTTTTAACTTGTCTGCAGGGATCAAGTGATATACTGAATGAGCTGCTCCTTGAGTTCGCCAGAAAGGTTTCTGGAGAGACTGGGGTAGTAATGTAAAGCGCTCTGAGAGGCCGCTGGTTCGATTCCCAGCCAAACACCACTTTGTATTCTCAACTGGTCTGAAAGGATCAAGTGATGTGCTGAATGAGAATCCAGGTAAAAAAGGCACTGGTAAAAAAGGCACCGGTAAAAAAGGCACGGTAAAAAAGGCACTGGTAAAAAAGGCACCGGTAAAAAAGGCACCGGTGAAAAAGGCACTGGTAAAAAAGGCACCAAGCCAGTAGTGCCTTTTTTACCTACCTGGTGATTTTTGTGTGCCTTTTTTACCGGTGCCTTTTTTACCAGTGCCTTTTTTACCATTGCCTATTTTACCAGTGCCTTTTTTACCAGTGCCTTTTTTACCGTGCCTTTTTTACCGGTGCCTTTTTTACCAGTGCCTTTTTTACCGTACACCGCTGAATGAGCTGCTCCTTGAGTTCGCCTGAAAGGTTTCTGGGGTGACTGGGGTTATAATGTGAAGCGCTTTGAGACTGTTTTTTATGGAAAGCGCTATACAATGTATGTTCCGACTACCTTCACATTAGGCTTTCAACAGCTCCATATCAAAGCCTGGACTCAACAAGTCGAAATGATTTCATTGCGATCGGTTGCGGTAATAATGTGAAGCGCTTTGAGACATAGTGGAAAGCGCTTTCTAATGTTTCATACAGTCGACCTGCAGAAAAACTTCGACTCGAACGAAAAGTACGTTTCGCCTTATGGACTATTTGCGTTCTTTTTCAAACAAACTTGACCACGAAATGTCCCCTCTCCTTCTGCACAACTTCCGACCAGCGTTACGGAATTTCCAACCGTATTGTTTCACTAATAACACGCTACGGGCGACGAACGCTAACAACATGCGTCCATTCAAAAAGGAATTAGGCGTCCAAAACCACCGTGTCAATGCATATTACACAACTCTATAGTGATGACCTCCTGTCCGTCACCCTCCAGCCCTTAGTACCAGGTGTCCAGCCAACCTACCCTTTATCCCACAACTCCGGCCAGCCTCCGTCCCCGCTTGGTTACAGATAATATTTCCATAACCGGTTATTAAAATGCGTCGGGGTGATTATTTCGTTGGTGATTTCAAAAGACGAGCGCATAACGTTATGCCACTGGACGCAATGGACCATGGACTCTTGTCTGCAGCCAGTGACGATGCTGACACAATAGGAGGCAGTAGGTCCATGCTATCTCTTAATGGTCCTAATAAAGGGGTGGACGATTGGGTTTCCGTTAACAGGCTGGGACCTTGGGAACTAACAAGGGTCGGACTGAGAGAAATCTCAAGGTCACGAAATTCAGTCGATCCAGAAGCTAATAGGGAGGTTGGGATTTTTACCTATAACGTATGACGCGTAAGCGTATGTACATTTGGGGCCGGGGGGATAAAGAAAAAATATTAATTTCAGGAATGCAAGCGTCAATTCGTCACCGATAAAGTGACGTAATGCAGACCGGTGAAATAGAATCTAATGCCCCCGACATGTGATGTCCCCACAACAACACATTTACGGATTAAGCGGCACCATTGAATAGAACGCTAGAGAGACCAAGACCCTTAATCCTGTGACAAACAATGCAGGGGGACATCAGGAAGACGGGGGCATTAGATTCTATCACACCTGGATCGAATCCGCGACCTGATTGGGGGAAGGCACATATCCTTCCACTACGCCACCCCGACAACCCGAATATGGATATGGGTCCATTTACCTTGTACATCGATCCAGACTTGCATCCGTAATTACTGCCCTTAAACTCTCAGTAAGATGTTGTACCGAACGTCTGCAACATTCGTAATATAACTCGGCTATGACGGACCTTTTGCCATACAATGTATATGGATAATAAGCAAGAAGTCAATCTCCAGAATTCACGAATTTTCGACCCCAACCGGGGTCTTTTTCAAGTGGAACTTTACAATCTGAAACGGGACGTTTTTGTGTGCATCACCAAACATTAGTTTCAGTTCCCTTTTGGAAGCAACTAAGAATCATTTTTTTTTTGTAGAGAAGGATTTTATTTTTTCTTTCGACACTCATTGCCTAAACATTAAGTCGTCGCCGACAACTTCTGGCACATGGGTACCAAAAAATCCAGAGCAATCAAGAATAAGATAATAGTAAAATAGAAATAATTATGTCAGCATAATTATTATGTCAGCCTCGACCAGGTTTCGAATCCTGGGCTATATGGCATGGGATTAATGTAATCATCCCTGGCTCTTCACGTCCGTCGCATGGGACGTAAGCCGTGGTGTCTTGTACCTTGTGCCTTTGCAAGAGCAAGTAAAAGACCCCATCCAAGTGAGGAACATGAGTAGCATGAGATGGCCTCTTCCATACTTACATGTACCAGGGACAATAATGCTGGCTTCAGCCCTGATGGAAAAATCTGATAAAATACAATTCTCCAGGCTCCCGATTGTTTGTGGAGACAAAAATTTAAACGTCTGTCGTAGATTGTGATAAAATTGTGCTGGTTTGAAAATAAACTGTCTATAAATTTAAACGGTCGGTTCGCTATCCCGACCGTGAGAGTTTTCCGGGGGTAGGACAGTCAGACCTGGCTCTACAACCTGTCATCGAGAGGTTTTATCTTTCCATTGTCCCCTCAACGACAACTTCGTGAGTCGAACAAAGCCAAAGACCCGATCAGCAAACTCCCCTTTCAACCAAGTCAAAATAATCGTCAAACTATTCTTTTGAATACGGAAGTGAATTGCAGGTTTTTCTCTGAAGGAAGTCACAGCGGTGGAAAGCAGTGGGTAAAGTGCCTCCGACGTTTTGTCCGTATATTTATGCAAAATTAGAAAATTAATACGCCCTAAATGTCGAATCTGGGCCCTTGGTTACAAGACGTAATGACCATGGTTCGTCAGGAATAAACTCCCCAGCCCTGAAGTCTTTTATCGCGTTTCCAATCGCCACTTGAAGTTTAACCTCATTTCTGGAGAGTACACAACCACATGGCGCGTACGGCAACAGATTCCAGACTCTCCTGTCTTAGGAGGTTGGAAAGTACCAATCCGCTGTTGCGCTTCCAACCAATCACCTTTGAGTATTGTTATGCAAATGAGGTCTATTCAAATGTATTAGCGATCACTTGTTGTACTACCCGATGTGACAATAGTGATTTGAAGGATTTTATCTCGGGAGACGCGTGACCTGGGTATTGTTAGGACACAATAGGGTACTCAGGAATGACTGTGAATAGATGGACCATCCTCAGCATACACTGTCAGCGCTTCCACGGACCCAGCAACGGGAAGACACCAGAATCTTGACCACAAAGGATAAACACAGGGATTTTATAACCTTAAAAATTCAATGCTTTGAAAAATGGAAAATGTCTTAAACAAATCCATCATAATATGACCATAAATCCACTTTTTATATGCAACTCTTTCAGTCCAATCGTACGGAGAACCTGCTAGAAATTGCCCTGAGCTAATTTTATTTCCGTTGAGATAAAATGAAATTTTGTTTGCATATCATAAGTGAATTCACCAGCGATTTTTCAAGTGTTTTTTCTAAGTTCGGTTCGGTTTGCATTTTTATGCCATTTATAAAGTTATTTGCTAACCGTTTTATTGACGATATTTTGTGGGCATTGTAGCGAGTGCAGAAAATATTTCCCAGGTAAAAATTTGATGAGATCTGATGAAATTCTGATGGCAACGACCTCAGAAACTATCCCACGTACGAGGCGATTTTGGGCAGTCAGAATGACGCAATGATAATAACCCTGCCTGTCACCTCTGAGGTTGCAGGTTCGAACCCAGTCGGCCCCGTTCATGTGATAGAGAGGGCGACTCTCTCCGACAGTGTTGGTTTTGTGCGGGCACTCCGGTTTTCTCCTGCTGTACATTAATTTACCCAATGTTGTCTAATGAGCAAAAATGTCGTTGTGATGCCCTGTCTTCCTGATGTCCACCTGTATTGTTTGTCACAGGATTAAAGGGTCTTGCTCTCTCTAGAGTCCAATTCAGTGGTGCCGCTTAAGTCTAGGTCACAAATGCACCGGGCCCCGTACGATTTTCCCCACCCAGCGGCTTGCTGTGGATTTTTGAGACTGAAACTCAGATGTAAGCTGAATTATGCCGAAATCGCCTCAATGGATAGGCAGAAATGAAACTAGATCAAACTGGGCACCGTAGAAATTGGCCAAAATGTCTGTTTTTGCTCGCCGTACGGGCCCCGGAGTGGATATGTGACTGGGGCTTTAATCCGTAAATGTATTCTTGGGGGACATCACATATCGGGGGACATAAGATTCTATTACACCGTATTTGGCGCTCAGCTCTCGATTCAAAGTTAGTAGTTGTTTTCATTGGCGATTTTGTCCCACAGGTCGCGGGTTCGATTCATAGACCCTTACATACTTCCTTTCATATCAAAACATACATCAAGGGAAAAAAATTATAGGAAGATTTCTCCGATGCTAGACGCATTGACCTGACATTCGCCATACCCCCCCCCTCCCCGAATTGCCAACATAAGATGTCCCAAAAATATTGCCAAAGAAAAATTTGTGGATCGGTTTTGATCATGTGAAGTTAGAATAAAAATTTCCGAAAAAATAGGTTCCACCGAGATTTGAACTCGGATCGCTGGATTCAAAGTCCAGAGTGCTAACCATTACACCATGGAACCCCTACACGGTTGACTGTAGTGAAGATTCCAGAATGTGTGTCCACCCCTTTCTACTGAAAAGGCATGACATAATAACAGGTTTCTAAGGTGAAAGACACACCTTTCTACCTGACTCGAACCCACGGACCCTTGCAGATGGCTGTCCTTCTACTGAAAGACAGCCTGGAAACACCCACATTATTCCCCCAGTCTCTCCAGAAACCTTTCTGGTGAACTCAAGGAGCAGCTCATTCAGCGCATCATTTGATCCTTTTAGACCAGTGTTGAGAATACAAAGTGGAGAAGAGGTCCCGGGTTCGAATCCGGGGTCATATGGGATTAATCATCCCTAACTCTTCACGTCCGTCACATGGGACAGTAAGCCGTGGTGCCTTGTACCTTGTGCCTTTGCAAGTAAAAGACCCCATCCAAGTGAGGAACATGAGTGGCTTGAGATGGCCTCTTCCGTACTTACCAGGGCCAATGATGCTTTGACCTTTGCAAGGGCAAGTAAAAGCCCCCATCCAAGTGAGGAACATGAGTGGCTTGAGATAGCCTCGTCCGTACTTACCAGGGCCAATGATGCTTTGACCTTTGCAAGGGCAAGTAAAAGACCCCATCCAAGTGAGGAACATGAGTAGCTTGAGATGGCCTCTTCCATACTTACCAGGGCCAATAATGTTATGCCATCGGCCCTGACGGAAAAATGCAACACAAATACTGCAAATGTGGTGAGTTGAACGGAATCGAACCCGCGACGTATTTTGTTTACGAGTTCGCGGCCCGTCACTGCACCATCCGCTCCCTCATAAGTGAGTTAGGACTTGAGAACGTCTGAATTTGAGTCGCTGAGAGAAAAAGTTGACACTGGCACATTCGCTGACGACGACGTCGTGCAATTAGGCCATAATTTATTCATTTTTGGTTATACAATACTCGATTACAATTCAAATTATACAGGTGCATTCTGTAAAAAATAAAAAAAAAACGGTAAAAAACCGGTCGTGTCATTCTTTTCTGGGAACGTTTATCGTCGATTAAGGAAAAATTTTCAGCATTATTTAATTTTCTGCGAGGACTTTTTATAAAAAAGCACATTTTCGTGGACTTTTTCGGGACTTTCGTTAATGATTATCTTTTATGGTCATTAAGAAGGCTACACGCTGCTTTCCCGTTCAAATTGACGCCGCCTACCTCGCTAATCAGGCCCGGGAATCCGAGCCGCCGTTTACACAAACCCACAGACGTCTATATAAAAGTAGAACCGACTGAATTTCAAATACGACAGAAGTGTTTTATAATAAAACATCAAAACCTAAAGAAAGCAGTGAAATTGTATCAGGAAATGTTAAAAAGGAACATCCTATTGTTGAGAATGACTAGGTCAGGGTGGTGTTCAATCGGTAGAACTACAAACAGCGAATCCTTCACAAATGCATTGAAATATCAAGAAGTGACGAACAATGGTGTTTTGTAATGCGACATAAGAATGTCTTAGCAACGACACCAAGAGGTCATCTAAAAGATGAGGAAGCAATTACCAGATTTCAATTTCAAAATCAGGCGACCTTTCATCATCTGTAGAAACCATTTTTTATCGTTGACACAACGACCAGGAAGAGTGGGTCCCGTGGGAACGGGTAACACGGACGCAAAACCATAAAAATGATAATAATACGTCACGGCTGGGTTATAACACAATGAAACTGACTTTTTAACATTTTTGAGAGTGTATTTGTTTGTTAAAGCGTCAGGTTATCCGGTATCACGCTGGGGTGTCTAGAAAAGTGGGACGCGGCAGGCAAGCGGGACGGCGACGGTGACTTCGAAATGCGGAACTCAGCCAAGGCCTGTGTCCCGACTTGAGCGTTTCAAGGCGCGTGATTTAGTACATGTAGCTTTGAGTACCTTGAAATGGGCAATAATAGTGAGGTTTCGCAAATCTGACGAAACACGAAATACGAAATCCGAAATTGGACTTGAATATCTATGACATAATGTATTTCAGGAGATGGTTGGTACCACAAATATCGCCTGCTGCAAGAGCGTCTTTTAGCGAATGACGTTAGACCGATAGAGTTACGGTGTATATTAAACTTTGAAATTTATCTTCCGTTTCCAATTCGTAGATGCGAAGTGGAAATTTAAAAATTCTAGGTGCACCAAAACTCTCTCGGTATTATATGCTAAATGACGCACTGGCAGCAGCAACCACCTCCAGAAATACATTAGATCATGGAAATGAAGAATTTCGTATTTCGTACTTCGCGTTTCGTCAGGTTTGCGAAGCCTCGGAATTAGGGATGTTTAGAAATCAAACGATAAACGTAAACGTTAACGACAACGTTATTTTTGTACCGAAAGTGCAATATAAAATCTGGTTAATGTGTAGTGTGAAAAATAACGTTGTCGTAAAGTTTACGTTTATCGTTTGATTTTTAAACCTCCCTATTTTCTAAATATACCCGAACAATAAATAAGTGTAGTTGTTGCCCTAACCAGGGGGTAGCAAGTTTGGAAGCATTTTGTTTGTAAAATAAACCTCACTGCCGGAAACGTTCAGCTGCATACTCCTGATCAACCTGTTCAAGGTCACGCAGTCAGCTACAAGCAGCATCTGAATACAAAAACCACCGGGTGATGATAAAAGGTGACATGATTTCCTCGCTTCCTTCCTCGGTCGTTGGTCCGGATGCCAGGTCACGCCTAGTTATAGACGCAACCTTTGTGGTGGAGCAATCGGACGTAAAGTCCTTGCGTGCAGCGTTCGATTTCAATGAGAATCACTCAAAGACGGCTGTTGGAAATTTTTTAATAGGGACCAGCCCAGTTGTAGGTGGTAACTTAAGTTTGCATGAAGATGACCTGATGTTGTGATCATTGCGTGCAGTTCGCTTTTTAGATGCAACTCTCTTCCTTGTTTTCTATGCCACCCGAGTCTCTAAGCTGCTGAGCTACAGACCAATCTTCGTGAGAGGCGTTTCAACCATGTGTACGTGTTTTGAGTAAGAAAACAGATTTAAGAAACCAGCTTTAAAGCCACACTGTATTGAATTCAGAAAGTGTTTACGTCCTCCGACGTTAGTGTAGTGTAAAATGTACTATGCTCTATCTGAATACATTAGAGCTCTGCCTGCAGTTTTTTTCAATGTGTGTGCTGAAAACTAGGTCTTGATTCTTTGAAGTACGTATCAGGCAAGCATTTTGGGGACCTTCACGAGGCTATGAGACCTCTACCTGCATTCTCATAACAGAGGGGCTTTACATACAAATATCACGTGCATTCTGAATACCTTTTTTCCCTTTTATTCTTCCCCTTTTTCTACTCTTAAGTGTTGAAACATTGGTCAACAGGTGGATTTTTCGTAGTTGAAATGGGCCACGATGTAGGCTCAAGAGCAGCTCATTCAGCGCATCACTTGATCCTTTCAGATCAGTTGAGATTTCAAAGTGGTGACCAGACTCCGCAGGTAGGGCTAATGACGTCATCAGCTGACGTCACACAACGCATTCAGCGCATCTCAACCTTCATAAACCAGCTGAGTGCCCGATATAGCGATTTCGAACAAAAATCGAACCCGCGACCTCTAACAGACGAGCCCAACACTCCACCATTGCACCCTTGTTAACCATTCTCATTGGCGTGGATTTTTTACACAAATAAGCACCATTTAGTAGAACCACTTTATTCAAATCGCGAAGGAAATCCGCAGCCCATTTTTGGCCAATAAATGTCGGAAATTCAATATTCGTCATAAATTCATGCAATCTTACCTTGATTGGAAACGTTCCCAGGAGGCCTTGCGAGAAACATGCGGGTCAATCTAAAAATTGAAAGACGAAAAGTTAATCACGGATAATGACCACGTTTGAGTTGCATGTCATGGTTCTTATGTATCAATTTACAAAATCTTTCAGGTATCGAATAATAAATTTCAAAATTTGAGATGATTCTAGAACTTAAGATCAAAGTTGGGACATCAATTTGGCAATTTTTGTCGAAACGGAAGATAATAGAAGGGGTGCAATTTGTAACCCTTACGCCAAATATTATGCAAGGTCAAAAATATTTTGTGGTAACACTATACCTTTTTCTTCAAAATTTTCTGCGTAAATCACTATTTTGTTTTGAAATTTCAAAGGAGGCAAATTTATTTTGGATAATTTCAATAGTTTTAGAATGTTTGTTATTGTTTGGGACTGGACGCAGACGACAGCTATTCCGCAGTGAATGGAAGTACCCGGATAGATAATGGCGGAAGACAATTTTATGTCCTTGACTCTTCACAACAATTTATAACTGCCGACATAATTGTAGCTCAGTGTATTTCAGGAAATCCTCACGTCCTCCGACATTAGTGTAGTGTAAAATGTACTATGCTCTATCTGAATACATTAGAGCTACATTAGAGCTCTGCCTGCAGTTTTTTCAATGTGTGCTGAAAACTAGGTCTTGATTCTTTGAAGTACGTATCAGGGAAGCATTTTGGGGACCTTCACGAGGCTATGGGACCTCTACATGTACCTGCATTCTCCTAACACTTTGAAATAACCGTAAAATTCAATAAAGGGGGCTTCAATCCTAGGACTATTGTTCCTATTACATCGCTGTAGCATCTGTCAGCGTTTCTGTGTGAATGTTCCCCCTCATTGTACTACCCTATTGAACAGTCATGGTCTCTCTACCTGTCTATTGTCATGAGGTTTGCATACAAAGAAGGAAACACTGAAAAACGGGGAACATCTGCCAATGTTACACCGGATATTTTATGCTGCCCCGCAACACAAAAGGTTAATCTGAACTTTAGTCACCTAATGAAAATCTGACAAACGAAATTACTTAATCAACCTTTCACAGAAAATGTAATCATAATCTTCACATAAACATACAAAGCGGACAAAACCGCACGAAATATTTTCAAAAGATGTCGAATTTTCCACCAACCTGGCTCCGAGGATGCGAGGCCGCCCTGCAACCCGGAAACTGGGTCCTTAGAAACAAGTGTCTGCGGATCGGACACCTTCTCCGCGCGTGCGCTCTTAGAAACAACAAAGACGCAAATTGTTTTACGCCAGTTGTAACAATACAGTGTCTCAGATGGTATCAGCGGTAACAATAGTCGATCGGGGGCGGCGGCCGTTTTGGACAAAGTGGTTCGTGATTGCTACAGAGTTAGAGATTCTGGTGTATTTTACTGTCAGGATGAGGGGACAACATCGTCTGCTGGTTTAAATCCCCGATATTGGCAAATTAGCAAAATCCGACAATCGCATGTTCTAATTAGACCGTCCGACAAAAGGTTGGGAGACAATGATTGCATTCATTTCGTCAATATAGTAAAAGACAATTACAAAACATGCAGAAATAATAGGCTATTAGTGTATCTAATAATAGACATTTTGAGAAAGTGCGGGGTCATATTTTTGGCTGTTTGTGACTTAGGTGCAAAAAATTAATAATTATGTCAGCATTTACATATTTTGTACTCTATTTGTATTAGATTTTTAGATTTTTCGGTCGGGGCCGAAGCCAAAGCATCATTGGCCCTGGTAAGTACGGAAGAGGTCATATCAAGCTACTCATGATCCTCACTTGGATGGGGTCTTTTACTTGCTCTTACAAAGGTACAAGACACCACGGCTTACTGTCCCGTGCGACGGATGTGAAGAGCCAGGGATGATTAATCCCATACGAGCCATTCACTTCCGGTGATCAGGCGAGTGAATGATGACGTAGTTGGTATGCGCAGGGTGTTTCAAGGTAGGAAGCTTTGTGTACATTACGAACATTACCGAACGCTCGACTTCGGCAGCCTCGTGGTCTGCCGAAGTTGACCGTAAAAATTTTTGCATACAAGTCGGAGAGTATAACAGACCTGTCAGCTTTAAAGCCTAGCGCACATGTCCGACAAAACTCAATGCGTTAGGGGTGTCTGTTAAAATCGACTGATCTGGCTGAATGACGAGCCGACAACGTTGGGTCAGTCGACTTTATAAACACCCCTAACGCACCCCTAACGCATTGAGTTTTGCCGCAAATGTGCGCTAAGCTTAGGGCTGACTCATACTCGCTTGCGGACCGTCAAGCGCATGGAACTGATCGCAGGTTTCCACGACGTGAATGTGCACACGCAGTGAAATTGATCATAGTCGGCGCAAAATCCGGACGGAGTATGAATCAGCCTTAAGCCTTAAGGCTGATTCATTGGCGCACGCTCCGGTCCGTTTCTAGTCCGTTTGCCCCTAGTTTTCCGGATATCAACAACGCAAAATCAAAAGTCTATTTTTTAAGGGCAGGAATCGGACAAAATCCGTTTGCCAATGAACCCCGCTTTATAATGCTGTGGCTTCCGCCCTGACGGAAAAATCTAATAAAACCCTTTCAATTTCAGAGAATTAACGTAGCCTGCTTTATAAGGGGTCATAACAACCTGCCGTACGCCACGCAGACGTTGACCTCAAACCTCGCGTCGACCTCGCCAAGGCCGAGACCTTCAAAAGCGAAAACCAGCGGAATGCAGGAAGCGACCACCCCGTCACTTGCCAAACACACGACAGGAACCGTCAGACAACGAGTCGGCGGTCCACCAACAGTCGTCGATAGCAACACGAACAGACACATTCGGCCTAGCTTCTCTCAAAGGAAAAGCCTGCGAATTCAATTGAGCATTGATTTGAAACCTGTAAAATTCTTCAAATTTCATCGCAGTTTTGGTATCAATATGGTACCTCAGGCCCTTTTCACAACCGACCCGCTACATCCACTGTTCCGACAAGTGACGACAAGCTACAGGGCATTTTGGCAAATTCTGTACCTTCGGGTGCCGAGGCCTGCGGGTGTTGTTCAGCGCTGTATCCAGTTGAAATCCTGCGCGGTGATCGCCCAAGGGAGGTGGATTATTTCTCGGTATACGGCAGCTGGGAGGGCTTAGCTTTAGTGTGAATATCAGCGGAGGTACCGACAGGCGTACGTTGTGGGGTCATCACATCCGGACGGCGTCCGCGCATGGCAGTCACACGACAGGAAACAAGTATTAATTCCGATACTATGAAGCGAATTTCCGCATGTCCTTATGGAATAAAAAGAATAACCCATTTTGACCCCTTCTTTCTTGAAGTATTAAATTGAGGGGGTTCGCAAGAGTAGGTCCTAAGATCTAAAATAAGACCCCCTGGATGACAAAACTACGATCCCATACATTAGAAAACTACGGTTCAATTACAAAACTACGACCTAACTACAAAACTAAGGCTCAACTACAAAATAAGGCTAACTATATAACTAAAGCCCAACTACAAAATTTAGGACCGATAACAAAATTGAGGCCGCGCTACAAAACTACGTCCAGACTACAAACACATAAAATCTAAGGCCAAACTTCGAAACTAAGGCCCAACTACAAAACTGAAGACCAAACTACAAAACTAAGACCCAACTACAAACGGCTCTTGGCCATAGCGCTCCCAAACTTATCGAATTGAGGTTAGGTTTTTTTCAAACAAAATCCCCCAAAATGGAGATGCATTTTCAAACAGGTCATTTTGTCCTTTCGTTTGAAAAATGTCAGATTTCTTCACTTTCTCACGTTTTTGATTCATTTTTGAACCTCAACGAAGAGGTACGGTAGCCCAGAAGGCAGATTCGAAATCTGAAACTCGAAAACCAGAACGAAATTTGAATGTTTTGTCGCCCAGCGAGAAAAGCGTGTTACGTTCCAATGTGGACCTAGTCTCTTGCATAGATGAAACTAAGGGCAACTCAAATGTATTTCGTAATTTTAGCGTCAATCGAAATCATCCAGAGAATTATTGAATATATGGACCTTGCCCTAGTAACGTCCGCTGTAGAGTTGTGCATGTGCAGAGTGTTAGGGGGACCATGACAGGGGGATCTACGTATAGGCCTACATGTAGGCCCTATACATGTACCTACCTGTAGTTCAACCTGTCGTGGGCCTTGTGAAATACACCCAGTAAAGATCCTGTAACATTTTTGATTGTTCCCAATCTGTGAGTGTTCCCCTACTATTGTCTGACGGAATAAGCTAGGGGACACACAGAGAAACGTGTCGATCTATCTGCGTGTGTTTCCCAAGCAATCATGGGAAACACTGACACATGGTAACACTGGCAGATGTTACACCGGACTTTAAGAGACCGAAGGTCCAGAATTCACTAAAATGCAGATATTCAAAAATTAAGTGAACCCTGGCTGAGTCAGGAGAAGGACCATTGACATCCCGATTCTGTCCAACTCCTGAACCTTTTTGTATATAAGTCAAAACCTCTTGGAATGTTAAACGAAATTGTAACAAAATATCCACCGTATGAATATAATTTCAAGGGCGTTAAATTGAATGGGGGAAAATGACATTTAATAGTTTAAGTATCATTTTGGGTTTTGAGAGGGATGGTGGGGGCCAGCTGACCATGCCCTCTGACCCATAATAAAGATTTTGTCAACATTACTAACCAGACTTAACCGGTGTCCTTTGTCAAAAAAACAAAACCCGCTATACCTGAGACATAAAGGGTAAGGACTTACTGGCATATCGACAAAGGGTTGAAAAATTTAAGGACCTTTGACATGACGGATTATCATTTTCGACACAGAAATTGACCCTGATATGCAGATTGTGGCCCTTAAGACCTACTTGAAATGAATTCGGTGATTTTGTTGGCTGACCAGCAAAAAATCTAAAATACATGTACTTGAATCTTGATATTATAACGGTTGACCGGAAACGGTCCCTCGATTCATTCACTCGTATCCCCATTTTCCTCAATTGTTGGGGAAAAGATCAAGTGGGTGCCGGGTACACCTACTTCAGTCTGGAGCAATTTCTATAGAAAATTTGAATTTAATATCCATGTTTATTGTTTAGGAGTCGAATGTGTAGACAACACAGAATCAACAGCCCGCAATTTGAACTGACTCCGTCCTTTATGTGAAATTCGTCACAAGTGGTCGAACCCGTGACTAGTGATTTTAACCACGCACTTGCCACGCGACCTGCGCAACGTCGCGGCGTCCGACGCAATTCCGACGCACTTGACACGCTGGATAGTTGAACAGAATTCCACGAAATCAAAAAATGTGACATCTGCTCCGATCCTTGCATAATTTCCAAGAGGTCAAGAATTTTTTGTGAGTCTGCAAACGTCCCTGAGTTAAAGAGACTGTCTCACCTTACGAACTGCAATAAAACGTCCCTCTAAAAACCTGAATATTGTATAAAGATGTAAAGCACTTTTGATCAAAGAAAGTGTTTGATAAACAACACCCCATTAATTAGGGCCTATTCCTTTACATATATAACTTTTAATAAGCCTGATGAACGAGTATGTGAAACATAAAAAATATTTACGTGTTTTGAAACTCCAACAGCCCATGAAAAAAAACGTGTTACATCCATATTGGACTCGGAGTTTGTAAGACGAGACAGCCTCTTTAAGTTGTAATGTATATAAAGTCCATTTCCAGAATATTTGCAAATTTTCGACCCCAACCGGGGTCTATTTCAGGCTGGCACTTTTCCACACTAGATTTCAGAAAAGAGTGCACAACTCTTAAAAGTTGTGCTGAGGTTTGAAATTTTGCGGTTCAGTTTGCCCTTTTACTGCAAGTAGCAATTTATTAAAATAAAACCAAACAAATTCTGGAATCTCACAAAAACCCTGCCACATAGGTATTCACTGGAAAGTACCCTCGGGGAGCTTTACGCAATGACTTCAACCCTGATGGACAAATACAATATACCAGTTGTTCTTTTAACTTGAAACGAGTAGCCTTGTGGGTCATTTTCACGACCCTCTAAAAGGCCCAGAATGAAATTCATTCCAAAAAGTAAACTTTTAACATTTTCAAATTCTTATTTGTCAAAGGTCGTCTTATAAATGTGCGACGTAACTTCAGTTATAGTTACAAAAAGATGAAAGCATGTTCACACGTTATTTGCCTTTTGTTTCGAAACATGACTCCCAACACCGCCCACAAAACCGTCAAAGGAGCTATTGTGACTTTTAAGACTTTTTGAACATAGCTCAGCGGTTACAAAGATCCCAAAATTAAAATCCGCTCACGACATAAAAGGCTGAATGTTAAAAAAATGTCCCAAAATCGCCTCGGAAGATTTGCCGACCGGAGTCTTTGTGGACGCTAAGAGATTCAATGGTCAATATTTGAGGTTGCGAACAGGGGACATTTAAAAAGTCTTCCGAATCGTTTTCAACAAATAAAAAAAAATGTGTAAAATTTCGGCTCAAGGGTTGAATCGGCTGTGCACCAGTTTTTGAACCGCCCCACCCCCCGGGCATTTTTGAGATGTTCAAAATAGTGAGAAAATAAAACTTGTGACGCCGCCATGTTTGTTGGCTGTAGTTTACCCTCTCGGCCGGAAGCGCCGCCATGTTTGTTTTCTCAACTCTCGCGTTGTTTACTTTTTCCATATTGAGAACAACTTCTGCACCCTGAGGTCCAGGCCTTGTTTACATTTTCTAAACTGAGCAAAAGGTACATTTCCTGAGGGGGTGTTGTGTGTACTGAGGTCAGTGCCCGTGGACCTGGACCTTTTTTCCCGAGAGAATGAAGACAATTTCCCTGGTAACAAGTTACAAACAGGAAAAACTTTGGATACTCGGCACGTGTCATCATTGACCGACCCCTGGCGAATTCTCAAAGATATATTTGCTAAATTAACTGCCAAGTTTTCCAAATATATCGTGGAAACTAAACTGTCAGTTCCGTTACCGGGCCGGTGACATTACTGTTGCATTTTTGGGATAGTCAAACGGCATGGATACGTGATTTTTTAAAAGCGAACTGGTCGCGCAGTCAAGATGTCTGAATGTAGCATCAAACGCCGCCATCTTGAATCTATTACAGTATTCACATCGGGAATTTATTGCCTACTAAGAGCAAATTTGCACAAATGAGATTTATTACAGTGGAAAGCACTTTTGAGACTATAAGTGGAAAGCGCTTGAGACAGTATTACATTGGAAAGCGCTAAAAGCCTCGCATTATTATTACCATACGTAGGGCCCTCAGCTAATCCCCCCCCCCCCCGGGTCTTATCTCAACTGATGCCCAAATTTCCCCCACATCGTGTTTTCAGTGCAGTAATTAAGTTCGACTATTTGTTGCCGACATATCTCTGTACAATGTATTTCCGAAACAATCACCGCAAACAACTAATAAAAACCACTCTTTCCACTTCCGCGTTAGCCAATCAGCGCACCCGTTACAACCGCCATTACAGCCTGCGCGCGCACGCTCAAAAACCGGGAGCCGTTGGTGCGCACGTCGCAACGTCGGCACCTGATGATTGACATCCGTGACTCATTAATTAGATTATGATCTCAGAGATTGATTATAGCTGCGGGGTTTAATAAAAGACTCCTACACGGTAACATTTTCGTTAATGATGTTATGTTATAATGAGCGTTTTTGATGTATAAATGAGAAAAATACATGTTAAATGGCCAATTTTCTTTGATGAAGACATGTTTAGCTTTAATATAGACCTTTCCAACAAAGATGGCGGTCTAACAGTTCGCACCATATTACGTCATAAGCTTATTACCATTCAATGGCCCTAACACGCTAAGCTGGTCAAGCGGGCCATGGGCACAAAAGTTTGGGTAAAATAATTGTCTGAGAGGATGCGTTTGGTAGTGTTATATCATGCTTGGACAATGACTGGCCACGACGTCATCTTTGTTGGAAACGTCTACAGACATGCGTCAGGTTGCTGTTTCCATGGAGGGTGGTGTCTTTAAGTACACGGTGTGACAGGAAAGAACGTCCCTAGGATAAAATGTCTGGACAAAATACTCTATTGTAATCTCTGGCGATTGGTTTCTATAGCCATGGACCTTAATCCGTCATTTAAAAATAGAAGCGGGCACTTTTTACAGGGGGGACACACATTTTACAACGGACACTTTTTACAGGGGGACACTCCTTACTGTTAGAACGGCAACGCAAAAGTATGCATAGAAGAAGTACATGTACATGTATGTAACAGGAGCGTGCATAGAAGAAGTATAAGAAGTATGTGAAGTTCATGTATATGTACATGTACATGTATGTACGAGTATGTGTGTCACCAGAAATAGACCAAAATAGTATGTAGTTGTGCGATCACAGAGACCTGGCTTCGTCCAACATTATCATATCAAAAGCGTCAGTGTCAGGACTTTTGATTCGAAGATATCAACAGGCTCCTGTGTGGTCAGCAATGTCGACATCACCAACAGGAGAAGCTGGACCCTGGCAATGCCAGACCTCTGTGACCTTACAACTGAGATTTTGGTGTGCATGTAAGTGACACAGAATGTTACAGAACACCATCAACACACTTTCTCTGTGTGTCGCTCATTGTCAAGTCGCGCCTTATACCGTAATCACTGTATTGTAATGTCACACTGGCACACGGGCCGCACCGGATAATGTTACACCGGTCTTTCTAGGTACCCCTTGAATTACTACCGAGTCTTATTAAGGATGCAAAGGCTGAAATCTCTTCCCGAATATCATGAACGTTTTTGATTCCTTGATTCCTTGATGTCCAGCCATGTGCGTTACCTTGTGTAGGTCACGTGTACCACCCTCTCCTCACGGTCGAGTTAGTCGTGGGTTCTCCAACCGTTCGACACGTTACCCGCCTCTCTTGGACTTCAAATGAACACGGATAGCGGCTGTCACCAACGTTTGATCTACTAATCTTTGAGATTATCACTTTTTACAAAACACAAACCCGTTAACACTTTAACCATTTCGCTGAGAAGCACTTCATTAAAAATAATAGACCTACTGAATTCTGGAATCTTACGGAAAAAACGTCATACAAAAGCCGCACTGTATTGAAATTTACGGTATTTTCAAAGTGTAAGGAGAATGCAGGTAGAGGTCTCATAGCCTCGTGAAGGTTCCCAAAATGCTTGTCTGATACGTACTTCAAAGAATCAAGACCTAGTTTTCAGCACACATTGAAAAAACTGCAGGCAGAGCTCTAATGTATTCAGATAGAGCATAGTACATTTTACACTACACTAACGTCGGATGAGGAAGAACTTTCCGAATTTAATACAGTGTGGCTTTAACAATTTCTAGCAAAAATCCTGCATCATTCCGTATCCTCACCATCAACCATCGCCCATCGCCCACCGAAACCAGCAGACGTTACTTCTCCAACAACACGCGCGGCGCATGCGCAACACGCGCACGCACACAGCGCAGCAGATGACGACTTCCGCTAAATCCGTCGATAAATCGGTGACGGGTGCACCGGCGATTTTCGCCACAATTAATGACGTTTTAGGCGACTTGTTAGTGTGTTATGGTCATTGGGGATGTTTTGGAGGATGTGTGTCACATTTTAAGACCTAAATATTGGGATTTTGCAGACGGTTGACCAGCGTCAGGGGCGGAAGTGGAGTGGGGAAGTTTTCCATGCGATCGGCTGCGGTTATGACGCATGTCGCGAACGTATGCGAAGGGACTGCCTCCAATATCAACTCCTTGTAATAGTCAAATTAAACGTTTATAATGTTTTTGTTGGGCATTATTAAGGACATCTTTGTAAATGGCGGATATCCTTCTTAAAGAGACTAGGGAGGTTTCGAAATCAAACGACAAACGTAAACGTTAACGACAACTTTATTTTTTTACCGAAAATGCAATATAAAATATGGTTAATGTGTAGTATGAAAAATAACGTTGTCGTAAAGTTCACGTTTATCGTTTGATTTCGAAACCTCCCTGTTGTAATTTACCTTACGAACTGTAATTTAAAACGTCCCTCTAAAAACCTGGATGTTGTATAAAGATGTAACACTTTTGATCAAAGAAAGTGTTTGATAAACAATGTCCCATTAATTAGGGCATATTCCTTTACATAAAATTATACAACTTTTAATAAGCGCTTGGCGATAATAGAGAGGTGAAGAAATGAAACGATAAACGTAAACGTTAACGACAACGTTATTTTTGTACCGAGAATGCAATACAAAGTTAAAGTGTTGTATGAAAAATAACGTTGTCGTAAAGGTTACGTTTGTCGTTTGATTTCTTAACCTCCCTATTATTATTTGACTTCCTGAGAATATTTTTCATCATTTTTGATTTTATACTAAAATATCATCAATGTTGAACTGAGTTAAATTACCCCAACAGAAAATAACAGCAATTTTAGTATTAGATTTCCAAATATTATTTCTAAAGTCGCCAAGGTCGAGTTGAATATAAAAATTACACGAAATTCTACCTGAGCTGCGAGGGGAAAATCACGGAAATAACATAGAAACAGCCTCCGTTTACTCCTCACGCTCCCCTGGACCCCGGCTTTGTTTCCTACCCCACCCACCCTGCTACCATGCGGCCTAGCGACGGCCCGGTGACAGGAGACACGAGCACTTGATGTCAGACCTCACGTCAGTTGGTCATCACGACCCTATCATTTAAGAGATAATCGGCCTTTATCCGAGAGTGGTATGCCATCAGGGTCTTTAGAGGGCGACAATTCAAAGATTTTCTTAAAACCCTTTTTCCTCTAAGTGTGCGTTTGTGATCAAGTGGTTGTGGGCTAATGACTACAGGTGATTCACAAAAAGATTCTTTCAGACAAATTTTCTTGAAGTTTCCGCAGCTTTCAGGTGAGATTTTTCGGCATGTTTCACGATAAAAATGATAAAAATGTGAAGATTTAAGCGCTTTTATACAGCACAGCAGCACTTTCCACTGTAGTATAGTTTTCGGCAAAGCGCTTTCCATTGTAATAAAGTCTCAAAATACTTTCCTCTGGAATACAGTCTCAAAGCACTTTCCACTGTAATACAGTCTCAAAGCACTTTTCACTGTATTACAGTCTCAAAGCACTTTCCACTCTAATACAGTCTCACAGCGATTTCCACTGTAATACAGTCTCAAAGCACTTTCCACTGTAATACAGTTTCAAAGCACTTTCCACTGTAATACAGTCTCACAGCGCTTTCCACTGTAATACAGTCTCAAAGCACTTTCCACTGTAATACAGTTTCAAAGCACTTTCCACTGTAATACAGTTTCAAAGCACTTTCCACTGTAATAAAGTCTCAAGGCACTTTCCACTGTAATACAGTCTCAAAGCACTTTCTGATGTTCTACAGTCTCAAAGTGCTTCACATTATTACTCCAGTCTCTCCAGAAACCTTTCTGGGGAACTCAAGGAGCAGCTCATTCAGTGCATCACTTGATCCTTTCAGACCAGTAGTGTTGAGAGTAGGCCCCCAAAGTGGCGATTTGAGTGACGATCGAACCCGCGGTTTCACCATCATACTCTAAACACTGCACTACGCCACCACAACCTCAAATTACAGTTTGACGGCTATATTTTCGACCTGTTCGGAAATGACAGTCCGCGGTTTTCCGTCTCAGTTTTCAAAACGTTTGAAGTCCGCAAACTCGATATTCCAGCCCAGAATGCAATCAATTTAATTTCCTTCCTCAGCTTCCCTCTCAGGTACACCCAAAGTTTGCCCTTTAATTGCCCATTGATACATCATCCCCTCTCAACAACCCAGCATCCTTCCCCTATTATCCTTAAACCCTTATCTGGACCGGTTGCTAGGCCAGTTGCCTAGCCACCCTACACGTGGTCCCACGGCATCACCACGCACGTGCCGACGCTCACTCCCAGCGCGTGCGCCTAAAGGAACTAAGTGCCTTCTCTTAATATTACCAATTTTCTTCGGGAACCAAAAATCTGTCATATTTTCCACTCACTGCCTACCTCCGTTAATTAGTACATCATATTAAAAGGTTAATTAGCATAAATCTGCATACGACTCAACGAAAATCATAGCCGGTCGAAATTTTTGCTGTTGCTGGCCAAAACAGGTGAATATTTCAAAACAATGTATCTTTTTATGTTGTATTGTTTGATAGACCTGCCACGTGGTGTCTTGATGGGTTTGTCCACGATGTCAAAACGTCCCCGACATTTTTGCTAATTAAGCTATTATTTCTGACATCTCAGCACACAATCAGATTATAAATCCTTAGATCATAGAATCGAGATTGGGTAAGCTGCGTCAATTATGAGAATTAGTGCATTGTTTAAGGACGTAACCTGCGGAGCAATGTATTATGTCGAACTTTTAAAACACCCTTCTGTTTTAACCCCTCATGCCCAAGTCTCAAATACATGTACATGTACTTATAGGAAGATCCACGCCTTACAAAGTGTGTTCTATTTTTTTTCCGTCGGGGCCGAAGCCAAAGCATTAGGGAGGTTGACATCAGCGACTTATCACGTATCGTTATACGTATACGGATAGAATTCTGTACGAGAACAAATATTAGGAAGTTTAAGAAATCAAACGATAAACGTTAACTTTACGACAAGGTTATTTTTCATACTGCGAATTCACTAGATTATATATTGCATTTCCGGTACAAAAAATAACGTTGTCGTAAAGTTAACGTTTGTCGTTTGATTTCTTAGACTTCCTAATAGGGAGTTTAAGAAATCAAACGATAAACGTTAACTTTACGACAACGTTATTTTTTGTATGGAAAATGCAATATAAAACCTGGCGAATTCGGAGTATGAAAAATAACGTTGTCGTAAAGTTAACGTTTATCGTTTGATTTCTTAAACTCCCTACTGTGTTATCCGTATACGTATAAGGATCCGTGACAATTCGCTGATCTCAACCTCCCTATTATTGGCCCTGATAAGTACGGAAGAGGCCATCTCAAGCTACTCATGTTCCTCACTTGGATGGGGTCTTTTACTTGCCCTTGCAAAGGCACAAGGTACAAGGCACCACGGCTTACTGTCCCATGCGACGGACTCAAGAGCCAGGGATGATTAATCCCACACGGCCCTGGCTGGATACGAACCCGCGACCTCCCGCTTCCTAAAGCTGTGTTCACACTGAGAGCGACTTCAAAACGTTTTCCCCAAAACGGTCCCCGGAAAACGGTTTGATAATGTGTGCCCGTTCTCACAAGCAAAATGAAAGCGTTTTGATACCGCTTTGGGTCGTTCAGACACAACCGATGTCAATGCGTTATAAAGCACGCCATCTGTGGGCGACTGTAATCACTGCAATATCGCGGCATCACTGCGCATGTGCGTGGCTGTATCGATATGGTTATTGCGCATTGAGGCGTTCAGACACAAGCTGCAACCGAACCGTCACAGCGAAAGCGGTATGAGACCACTTCGCGAAGTGGTTTCGCTAGAGCGGTTTGAAACCGTTATAAGGCAAATGTAGTCTGTATATCGCTTTCAAGTCGGTTTCAAACCGGTTTAAGACCGTAGTGTGAACGCAGCTTAAGTTAACCGCCCATGAATCTGCAGGATCTTAGAATAATATTCTGTTATATTTCATCCAAACAACACCAGAAAAATTGTCGCAAATTCAAAACAACCAATCACGTGTGCGGTAATTACCCATCATACACCAGAAAAATTTCCCAGTGTGCCATGCGCATGGCGGAAATTACAGGTATCCGGTTATGGATGGGGTCAGAGATGAAACGGACAAGCCACGGGTACTGGTGTTTACGTTTCAAATTGATACATCAGATACTAATGAATTTTTTCCGATAAGTGTCCAGATTATGTTAATAGGGAGGTTGAGATCAGCGACTTATCACGGATCCTTATACGTATACGGATAGAATTCTGTAAAATGAGGACATATTTTGTGCACATTTCGATCCGTATATAAGTATAAGGATCCGTGATAAGTCGCAAATCTCAACCTCCCTAATGATAGTTTGTCAACGTTTAGACCGAAAGTTGTAATATTGTATTTATGTTTCCATCAGGGCCGAAGCCATAGCATTATTGGCCCTGGTAAGTACGGAAGAGGCCATTTCAAGCTATTCATGTTCCTACTTGGATGGGGTCTTTTACTTGTCCTTGCAAAGGTACAAGGTACAAGGCACCACGGCTTACTGTCCCATGTGACGGACTGAAGAGCCAGGGATGATTAATCCTACATGTCGAGGGCTGGATTCGAACCCGGGACCTGCCACTTGCTGAGCGAATAATGATAACCACTAGGTTATTTTGACCTAAACCTTTCAGAAACCCTTGCGTAATGAGTTTTAACAATCGTCCAGTAAGACCGACGACTACACTTTTCTATTGTTCGGGTGTAATGTACATGTACAGTCTTTCAAATAAGTAAATGGACAGCGTGTTTTTCAAATATCTCCGAGTAAAAGAAGATAATTGTATGCGGTTTTCAACATAGTGTGGTATACTTACCTGGTCATATATCTCATGTGTTTGGGTCAACCTAATTTTAACCCTTTGTTATGTAACAGGCTATTTAAAAAAGGTCCAGAAATTAACTTTTTTATTTCTAATTTTTTTTCAACAGATTTGGCACTGATATGATCAGGTGATTGACATGAAAGACTCTTTGCCAAAAAAATCGGTGAAATCTGCTGTCTTTTTCGTGATATCTCAAAATATCAAAATTTGAGATTTTTGATATTTTGAGATATTGAATATTGTTTTGCTGTTATTCGCTGCCAGACATGATAACAAGATGGCTACGAAATTTTCCACGTGTTTCCATCACCGAATCAGCAGAAAATATTATGTGAAATCTGGAGGCTGAATAAAGAGGCTGAATNAAAGAATAATTTGGCACGGTGCCAAATTATTTATAAATCATATATGACCTTAACAATAGAATAAATAAGATCGGATCATATTCGCTGCCAAAAAAATTGTAGAGTAAAAAAGGCGCGTTGACACTTCGAGATGTCAAGGCCTAACTGGTGTAACACTTGCTAATGTTGCTACCGACCAGTGTTCCTCGTACTGGTTGAGAAACGCATGAAAAAGACCGACTTTTTTGTGTGTTTCCCCCAATGACAAGTCGGGCTTATATCGTCAGTCTGTATGAGAACACTGATAGACAGAGAACACCCTCAGGTATTACACCGATACCTTCATGTAGCCAAAAATACACACCTTTCCAATAAAGAAATAAAAATACAAATTTAAAGGGGAATTTTCTTTCATGAAGGCATGTTTGCCTTTAATATATACAAAATGTACCTTTCCAACAAAGATGGCGGTCTAACAGTTCTCACCATATGACGTCACTGTCAGAAGTTCAATACCATTGATGGCCGCTGGTACGCTATCTTGTCAAGCGGCCGTGGGCATGTAAGTTTAGGTGAAATAATTGTCTGGGAGGATGCGTTTGGTTGTGTTATATCATGCTTGGACAATGAATGGCCGCGACGTCATGTGGGAGAACTATTTAGTAGGTCACCATCTTTGTTCGAAAGGTCTACAGGACTTGCGGACCCAAATCTTTGACTGGTTAGGTTAAATTACTGATCGGACATTTTTGCAACGTTCTTTCTGAACAGGTGTAACGTACCCCAGTGTTCCTGCTTCCCAGTGTTTCCCCTCATTTTATTGGGAACACTGTGAAACGAGGGTGAGAGATTTCTCTGTGTTCCCTGACATTGAAAAGTCATTTGGTCATTTGAATAAAGTCTGGCAAATGCTTTTACTTCAAATTTGTACAGCATTGCCTAGTACAAGGAGCCTGATAGCCCAGTGGTTATCACGTCCGCTTAGCAAGCGGCAGGTCCCGGGTTCGAATCCAGCCCGGGCCATGTGGGATTTCATTCCCGGCTCTTCACGTCCGTCGCATGGGACAGTAAGCCGTGGTGCCTTGTACCTTGTGTCTTTGCAAGGGCAAGTAAAATACCCCATCCAAGTGAGAAACATGAGTAGCTTGTGATGGCCTCCTCCGTACTTACCAGGGCCAATAATGCTATAGCGTCGGCCCTGACGGAAAAATGAAATACAAATACAATACATTGCCTAGTACATTTGTATTGCAAAATTCAAGTAAAAGCATTTACTAGTCTTTATTCATATGACCCATGGTCTCTCTAGCTGTCTATTGTATGGAAACACTGAGACACGGGGAACATTAGAAAAGGTTACAAGACCCATAAAGAGTTGCAGAGTTGCAAAATACGTGTACATGTACATGTATATCCTTTTATTTGATGGTGAAATCCACATTCCTTCGCCCAGCACATGTACATTTTATTAGAACCAAAACGTGTGTGCACCCAGCGCCCTCAACCAAAAACGTGGGACACTATGGGCCATAGAACCTGTCACACAATGTCATGACGTGCGAATGTGCCGATATACCAGTTGCTATTTTTTGATATCACGTTTTTGTCACGTTTTAAGAGAGATTTCGAGCTGTTAATGCAAACGTTAAAGATAATGTATCACGGATATTTTCGCGGGCCACGAAATTCATTGTTTATTTACATTTTGTTTGTTTATGTCCAGGCTTTCTTTGTCTTATGAGTAATTTGTTGGTGGCATGCCTGTCTAGAAATTCTGTTGATTCCAAAAGTATTCGTTTTGGTGGGTTGCCATGTCGCAAAAGTCCAAAATAACATAATGTAAACATTCATGTTTACAAACATTGAATGTAAACAATGAAGTCGTGATATATTATCTTTAACTGCGAAGACGTCATACTCCGTCTTTCACAGAGTGTGCTACACAATGAGGGAAACAGTAAGAAGTGGGAACACCTTGACATGTTACACCTGACCTTCCACACGTTCCAGTTCACAAAACCAAACGTCTACGTAACCGGACAACAGCTTTTTTCTGACACCCTCTATTGTTTGCGACGCTCATCAAAAATAACAAAAACAGATGCCTTGGGCTAGCAACCATTGTTATGTCAGAACAGCATGGCAAGACGGTAATATTTTATTAGACCTATTTGGCATTGTTTCGATCTATTAGTTATTATTTAGACATTAGGCATCATTTTGATTTAGGGATTGTGTAGATTTTATTAGGTATTATTTTACACTGTAGGTATTGTTTCATTAGGTATTGTTTAAATATTAGGATAATAAACAAGAAGTCAATCTCCAGAATTCACGAATTTTCGACCCCAATCGGGGTCTTTTTCAAGTGGAACTTGACAATCTGAAACTCTAGAAAAGACTGAGCTGAAACCCGAATGTAGAACTAACATCTGTGTAGACAGGATGAGTGAGAATAGTGTCCAAGCACCACAAATGGTTGCTGGACCTAATAAAGAGAGTGGATGTAATTAAGGAGAAACTGATTTAGCTGAAAGAAAAGGGTTTAATAAATAACAAGCACAAAGCAAAAAGATGCACGAAGGGTAACACAAAGAATATAAAGGAAGTCAACTTCCAGATTTGTAGGAAAAACCAGAATGGATAATGCAAATCACTGAGCAATGAGAAGAATAGGGCGAGGAGGAATAGAGCAAAGGGGGGGGAGGGAAAAAATGTTTAAATATTAGGCGTTCTTTATTAGCTATCATTTAATACCCCGTACTTGACAATGTCTGGCACAGCAGGAGGTGAATTAGAAATTCGTCTCTGGGTGACGACAAGACTTTCTATCTGTGTGTAAATCGAGGATTTTTTGAAATAATTTTAGGCCTTTTTCAAATAAGATGGTGGCCTACTAGTCCTCCTACGTGTCATGGCCATTCATTGTCCAAACATGATATAATACTACCAAACCAAACGCATCCTCTCACACAATTATTTTAATATCTAAATTTTTGTGCCCATAGGACGCTTGACCAGCTTAGCGTGCCAACGGCCACTGAATGGTATTAAACTCCTGACGTCATATGGTGAGAACAGATAGACCGCCATCTTTGTTGGAAAGGACAATGGGTGACGTTTTTCAGGTGCGTTTCCGGCCTGTTTTTTTCACAATTCGATAAATTCGTCTTGGTAGGTAGAGAGTTAAGGAGTCTGTAAGGGACAGAAGGGGTTAATTCAACCTGTCGTGTATCTTCTGGGCACGTGACGATGACTCGTGTGAAAGGTTAAGAAACGTCTTCGCAGCCCCCGCACGGTCAGACTCACCCCCGGGATGCATAGGGTAAGAGGTTGAAATAGGACCCCAGCCGCCCCTGAAGGTATCTCATGTCATAACTCCGCCATGAGCCCCGAGCGCTGGGGACTTCCAACACTTATCGAAACTTTCCTGTTTCCATTCTCCCCGTGGCCTAACGACGACCACGCATAAAGAATTCCAAATGTCACTGCATTTCCTGAGAAAACGTCCTTTTTCGCATCACCAAGAGATTATAGTCATTATAATAGATTTAACAACTTTATGGCCGAAAAGTAAACATGAAGTGGGTTTTATGGGGCCGGAAAACAAAGCAATTGTACCGAACGTAAAATATATTGGTTTTGAAAATAGCCGACGGATCATTTGTATTGTCTCCGAGTCGGGTGGATATAAAATACAAACGCCATTACGATTGTTTCAGGGCGGGTCGTTATAAAATGCGACAGGGCACAAAGTGGCGCGACGTATTATTAATTGGAATAAATGTCCTAGAAATTGTCAGCGCGGCTGGTAGTCTGCCCCCACGTGCCACCTTCAGGGAACGCCCCGAGAACTCTCGGTCCGTCTTTTACACCATCCCGCACACAAAGCAGATTCCCCGAGCGGCCATTTTGAATTCGTCATTGAGATGAACTTCAAGGTCAGACGACAAGTTTAAGAATCAGAGCTACCTTCTGCTGGGGTTAAATTCAAAAGGGTTCGACCAGGGGAGGTCTGTTTCAAAAACGTCGGAGGTCACCATGAGATAATGGACTAAAAGTTTGATATAATGGCACACCTTTTGTCGAATCAGTGATTTTATTCAAGAATAACAGAATTACAACATAACTCGACAAAACGTAAAATTCACGCAGAGATCTTTAAGAGCCCTTATCAAATCTTTTAAATCTATTTTAAGGTTGGTGAAATTCTTTAGTGGCTTTTAATTGTGATTTTATTTTGTGTTGAAATTTGCTTTGAACTTTGTTGACACCGGGTCGTGCAAACCTGCTACATCTGCGGGTCATTATCTTTATAACAATAAGTTTGTATTAGATGTTTCCGTCAGGGCCGAAGCCAAAGCATTATTGGCCCTGGTAAGTATGGAAGGCCATCTCAAGCTACTCATGTTCCTCACTTGGATGGGGTGTTTTACTTGCCCTTGTAAATGCACAAGGTACAAGACACCACGGCTTACTGTCCCATGCGATGGACTGAAATGCAAAAATCGCATGGGAGAGTAAGGACAATAGTGAGGTTTCGTAAATCTGACGAAACACGAAGTAAGAAATACGAAATTGGACTTCATTTCCATGACGTAATGTATTTCAGGAGATGGTTGGTACCACAAATATCGCCTGCTGCAAGAGCGTCTTTTAGCGTATGATGTTTGACCGATAGAGTTACGGTGTATATTTAACTTTGAAATTTATCTTTCGTTTCCACTTCGTAGATACAAAGTGGAAATTTAAAAATTCAAGATGCACCATAACTCTCTCGGTCTTGCATGATAATAGTGAGGCTGAAAGGGTAAATGTCGTCCTGGGTATATACAAAGATTATCCAGGATCTCAGTCTTCACTAAAACAATACCCTGGGTGTACTTTCGTTAGCCGAACATCACCCAGGTTCCGCAATCAGTGCCTAGGAACGAGTCCTATTTAGAAATCCCGCGAAATCTCGCGGTCTCGCGCCGCGGTACTTGTTGAGTGTAGCTGTTCATGACATTCTTCAGGCGGTCACGTGACCACGGGCGAGACAACCTCGAATCCAGGTGTCATACTACGATGCTGGGTGATGTTCGGCTACCGAAACTACACCCAGGGTATTATTTTAGTGAAGATTGAGATCCTGGGTAATCTTTGTATATACCCAGGACGACATTTACCCTTTCAGCAATAGTGAGGTTTTGCAAACTTACGTTTTACATTTACGATTACGATTTGAAAACGTCATGACGTCGGCTATGCGGGAGTTTTTTACGCGCAAGTCGCTTGCTACACGTAAGAAACTTACGATTTAATCAACGTCAAATCTTTCACGTTTGTAATCAAATAAATCACTTTCAATTTGACCCACCTAATAATGGGTAAATGTCCAAGTTGTAGTGAAGATTACAAATAAAATCATGGACCTATTTGTCTTTGAGAGCCGGACAAACATGGGATACATTGACAACATTTTATCATACACGGAAAGCCTTTTACGTCAGATGACGCACCATCGCGTCACAAGGCGTCACGTCACTCTGTAATGACGTCATGACGTCGTCAAATCGTAATCGTAAATGTAAAACGTAAGCTTGCAAAACCTCCCTATTGTATGCTAAAAGACGCACTGGCAGCAGGGACATTTGTGGTACCAACCATCTCCAGAAATACATTACGTCATGGAAATGAAACTGAATTTCGTATTTCGTACTTTATGTTTCGTCAGATTTGCAAAACCCCGGTAATAGGGAGGTTAAGAAATCAAACGATTAACGTAAACGTTATCGACAACGTTATTTTTGTCCAGAAAATGCAATATAAAATCTGGTTAATGTGTAGTATGAAAAAAAGTTATCGTAAATTTACGTTTATCGTTTGATATCTAAACCTCCCTACTAAGTTCAACTCAACGAACCTAACAGTATTTATAATACACAAATATTTCGCTAGAGAATGGCTGGGTATCCCATTGCCAAAATGTTCCCACAGAGCCGAGGCAGGTTCCCTCACCAGGTTGCCAGCACAGTGGGCTCCTACCAAAAATATCCCAAACAGACACCAAAACCACGTAACCTCGACATAATATTCCTGGTAAGTTAGTCCCACTCCATCTGCGCGTGGGACTCACACAACCCCATAAACCACCGGCCCGGAATGACCATAGCCACCAAAATGACCAACCTTTGATTAGATTCACCCAAACTCACCAAACCAACCGACCATGCTACAATTCCCATTAAATTCCACCTCAAAATTTAATACCATTTGGTAAATTTGATGAAACCAGCCTCCAAACGCAACAGGGAGTAAAATTCTGTCCGCCGTGACATAATCTTGCATCTTTGGATGCTCATTTTAGTGCGATATCTTTCTCAGTAGCGCGGTGGGTCGGAATTGTCCTTGTAATATTGTCCCATTCCCACCAAAAATATCCCCGCGTCCACACACGCGCTGACCATGTTTACGATCGATTTACCCCCTTGATCATGTTTAAGGGCCCAACGCGTCCCTCCCTACCCCCAGAGATGTGCAAGACGATATTGTAATCTTCCGGAATGCTACAAAGGAAATGACGTAATGTTCCCATCGTGCCCTGCGGCACGTGCGCGCGCATTCAATCATGGCCGCGTTGCACGTGTCACGCGGCAAGACGGTTCCACACCAAATACCACAAATCCCTGTATATTTTCTACACACTATCATACAGAATCCTGGGTCTTCTTGTCATGGGACGGAAATCTTACAACACTGAGGTGAAAAGTTGACTTCAAAATTCGACCTTTGGTCAGACAGAAGAATGACAAACACGGAATCAGGTGGTCCTAAATGCCAGGGGTGGACCCTTCAATTATAAAAGGGTCTTTAACAACAAGGGATTATCCAGGTAATAATCTTAATTAGGGATTACACATATCAGAGAAATTCGACCAGAATCTGTCTCTCAGAATTTGCAGCTGTTTCGGAGTTGTTTTGAAAACTAGGTTTCAATTTTCCATTGCTATAACGTGAAAGGTATTACCTGGAAAATATTCAGAACGAGCTTTCATTTGAAAGTAGTGAGAGCTTGATATAGTTTTAGTGTTACCGGTGTAATAGAATCTAATGTCCCACGATATGTGATGTCCCCCAACAATACATTCCGGATTAAGCGGCACCAATGAATAGGACTCGAGGTGACCAAGACCCTTAATCCTGTGACAAACAATGCAGGGGGACATCAGGAAGACGGGGGCATTGGATTCTATCACACCAGAACTTGCCACATCCTTGGAGGAATTATACTGACCACATCTATATTCATTTGGAAGTGCTCACTGAGAGCTTTCCAACGAATACCTATGTGATATGGTTTCAGTGTTACAGGAACCCTGCCATATAGGTACGTGTATTCATTTGAAGGTGCTCAGTGAGAGCTTTCCAATGCATACCTATGTACGCGGTACTAGGAGGGTTCATCTACTTTTGAGTCCCTTTTTTACATGTTTTAAAATTTGACAGGATGTGTGCTTTGATATAGTGAAAGGGTTCAGAGGCGATCGGTAATAATGCATTTCAGAAGTCTCAAAACCAGTTATCTGGACTTTTGACAACCTGTTCGCATTTTTAGAATTCTCTTGATAAAACTCCGACGCTAGTAAGCCACCAGTTTGCTAATGCTTGACAGTTTGCTAAACAGTTTGTTATGGATTATCCCGACTAGGCCTAATCGCGTTAAAGGGCCTAAAAAGTGTTAACATTCCATGGGAAACGGTAAGAATTAACAGGTAAATCTTATTTTGAACGTCTTTCATCATTGTTCAAATATTAATCCTAATTAAGGAAGCATTTTTGCTTTTTAAGTTAAGAAAGAAAGGTATTTTAAAAATATTGTTGTGTATTATCTATTTATTTGATTATAGTACAATTTTAGGCTTATTAGCCCATGGGAATATGTTGATTGGATGGGTGACTTTTTTTATTAGGCCTACAAAACTATAAATACATCTTTAGGCCTATTGGGATCCTAATTGGTATAACCGCAAGGTACATGTAAAAGGGAATTAATCGAGCCAGTCAAAAATGACACTAAAAGCGGTGACAGACTGGCGCGTAAGCAACGCGGGAAAGCGTTTAACCAATCAGAGAGGCGGTAACAGGGACCGAAACACCAACCGAAGAATCTGATTGGCGAGACGCCTCCACGACGCGTCGCGTACGCGCCAGTCTGTCACCGGCTTAAGAATAATTTCGCGGCCCAGAGAAATTCACAATTTCAAAATTACCAATTTCGTATATTAGCGGATTACATCCCTAGATAAGCCCCAGCAGTTGTGCAAATACGTTCTAAGTAGGAAATAAATTCCCAAATTCGGGACACAAATTATTAGGTCGATCTTCAAATTTCTCCTTTTTTGTGATAGAAGTTGGCAACTTCTTGATTTAAATCAGTGTACAAACATCGTCAGCTTAACCTTATTTTGAATCGCCCAAATTTAAAATTTGAGCGAATTACAATAAAGTTTATACTGACGATGTTTTTTTTATTTTTCACCCTGCACCTGCATAATATTAGTACGACGCTTACTCATATTAGGCCCCAGAACCTATCAACTACATGTACGTAAGATTTGGCGATCAGAAAAAAACGTGCGTTTTATCCAAATATTTTCCGATTGTTTCCGATCATTAATCGGCTAATCTCGGAACGTCTGCATGTTGCTGCCTGGTACACGCACGCTTGACCTTGATGTACTCAACCTCGTCCCCTGCCATATTTCAGACGGATTCCACTGTAGAGAACCAAATAACTTTAATCCTGGAAGCGAGGTTGACGGCCTGGATGTCAACAATGGCGGTCGTCATGTGACCCGGCTACGGGGTCCTATCGTCTGCTAATGCGATTTTCGGATCATGAACGGTATGTCACACATTTTGAGCTGAGCTTCGACCCTGAATGGGCACGGTGACAGGAATTTTGACCCTTATTTAGACGACCTTAGGAGATTATCATAATATTCCAATGTTCCCATGAACTCACTTGAGCGATTTTGAGCCTTGTTTAGAAGGTCGCTGGGCCGACAGCGGAGACCCTCAGATTTGAGTCGTTTTGCAAGCAGTACAAATCGTATTGCTCAACAACTTCTACATTACACCACGGCGAAATGAAATGGTCCATGGACCATGTACTCACCTGGGTGAATGTACCAGGATTAAAGGAGCCACGGTGGTGTAGTGGTTCGGGCCTCCGACTAGCGGTCAGAGGATCCCGGGTTCGAATCCCGCTGCTGGCGTGAGACTTTGGGCAGGTCTCTTTGCCTTACTGGCCTCTCTCCACCCAGGTGTATAAATGGGTACCGGTCGGAAATGCTCAGATTGTATGCGCTGAATGAGCAGCTCATCTGAGTTCTACTGAAAGGTTTCAGGATAGACTGGGGTTAAAGTGTGAAGTCGGATGACACCTCTACCGTTGTTGATATCAGACTATAAACCCAAACTTTAAACTTCAAACTTTAGAAGAACAAATGACAAATGTTAAATTGAAATGTTCCCAGGCAAGCCTTGAGTTCCAGGGACAGAGGGTACCCAGACACCTGATCACACCATTACATGTCATGTATCCTCATTAAAGGCACAGATGATGAAAATTTTGAGACGAGCAGACGTACATGTAAGTTAGGAATTAGTGGAATTTGAGTATTCATTTTTGCCACCTGGTGGCCAAGCAAAGAAACAAATCGGACCGAAACTTGGTGTTATAGGTCAACTGACATAGGGTTGTATATGTGCCAAGTTTCAGGTCAATAGCCCTAGCACAATAATTTACCAAAAGTGCCACCAAATAGCAAAATGTCCGACTTTGACCTATGTGACCTTGAAAAGTAGGTCAGAGGTGAGCTAAAACGCATTGAAATAAGACCTTCGTGTTTTGGCGGGCGCGGTGGCGTAGTTTAGACGGCAGCTTCGAGTCCGAGAACTTAGATCTCATCAGAAAGAACACCCCTTTTTCCTGTGTCGATTTCATCCTGCACTGGTAGTAGATTCCATCAGTCATCATGGAAAAGAGGGGTCAAACCAGCACCCCCTATTTCAGCCCCAAACAGGGTCCCTTCATGTCAAGGATCAAATAAATCCGACTCAAATTCAACAAAAGTAAAATCGAATGCAATTTTAATTCTCAGTGTGTAGCTCAGCGGTTGTCCTAAGTGACCCTGCCAAGAATGCACAGATTAGACCCCAGCTTACATGTAGTCCCTGACGTTTCTTGGGTATTGAAAGGACCTAAGGGTCTTAACCGCTGATCCAATTTCCCGGATAAAACCCAGAATATCTCGCATGCCAGGGGATATAGTGCCCAGTTTGAAAAATATTGACTAATTCTTTTTTTCTTATAAAATATAGAATTCTTCAAGGCAACGATCACCTACCAGGTGGGTTCCAGACAGCTACCCGAGGAGACGACGTCACGTGATGGGAAACACCGCAGCAGTTGATGACGTAGTACACAAAAGGGAATCCCAGAGTCGAAGTCCGAACCATAACGTCGCTTCTAGAAAGGCTGTCACGACTGCAAAAAGAAAAGACTATTTTAGAGGTTTTAAAATGTCAGACTCTGTGTTACGGTGACGTCACATCGACGTTGACTGAACAGGGTACATGTAATTAAAAAAGGGACAAAATATGCTTTTTGTAATATAATATCCACATTATTACCCCAGTCTCTCCAGAAACTTTTCTGCAGAACTCAAGGAGCAGCTCATTTAGCGCATTACTTAATCCTTTCAGACTAGGCCTACATATAGAGTATGAAAAAGCGACTCAGAAGAAGTATCGAACCAGCGGCCGCCTAGTCACGAGCCTGGCGTCTGGCACTTCGCCATGGTATCCAAAGACAGCCACCCTACCAATTTCAGCGAGTTCGCTTAAATCAGTATTTGTATAAGATTTTTCCATCAGGGCCGAAGCCATTGGCCCTGGCAAGTATGGAAGAGGCCATCTCAAGCTACTCATGTTCCTCACTTTGATGGGGTCTTTTACTTGCCCTTGCAAAGGTACAAGGTACAAGACACCACGGCTAAAGCGGGTGATCCACTGTTGCGATTTTGGCTTGAGACGGGGTTGCGATCCCTTGCGATCACCTTATATGGCAATCGGAAGTCCTTATAAGGTGATCGCAAGGGATCGCAACCCCGTCTCAAGCCAAAATCACGACAGTGGATCACCCGCTTTACTGTCCCATGCGACGGACGTGAAGAGCCGGGATTGATTAATCCCATATGGTCTGGGGTTCGGACCCGAGACCTGCCGCCTGCTAAGCGCATGTGATAACCACTAGGCTATCGAGGTTCCTCAAATCTTGAATTCTAAATCAGTCAACACTTCTGAGCAGATGGGCAAATTTAAGAAAGTGTGGGTTGAAAGTCCGCGCATTTTTTCGTCCATCTTCAGTTCAAACGGATTGAATTCTTCCAAACAAAATTTTTGGCGCGTAATCGGTCCTATCCGTCGCCGACACCAACAACAATTATTCGCTAGAATTTCCCTTTGTTCGGGTGAATAGGTCTTACACAAGTATGACGCAAGTCGGCACTTTAATTTCAGCCTTTATCACACGTTTTTAATTGTTAGCAGTGAACTTTGCAATTAAATTGGAAGATTTAATTAGTGGGGTAAGCGACTCGTGCACGTGGGTTGAGTGTCGTCTGCTCCGGTTGATTGTAGGCTTTGTTTACCTTTTTAAAGGAAGAAACCACATCAAACAAAATGACAGCCGACTCTGGTTACTTTTCTACTTCAAAGTGCTGTAAGAACAAAGCGCGCGAAGCACTTTAGACCGCGCACCGTGTGAAAATTGAAAGTTGACATTCTTAGCGTAATAAACGGACACTTTCGCGTTTTTATATATCCCCATCATGATGAGACGTGATAGGTTTAATGCTGAACGCTTAATTAGACAGCCGACCGATGTTTTAAACATCACTGCACACATCCGTTTCTGATTCTCCGCGTCTAATAAACCAACGAAATCTCGCGTCGAAAAATTGAATTAATCCCCGTTAATTAAAGACTGCTGAAAAAGTGTAAGCTAAAACCTTTCATTAAGGTTCTGGTGCGTGGAGTTTTTTAGAAATTCTACACGGATTATTCGGCCTACTGGAAAAATACATCTGTTCTCCCCGGCCCGTATCACTTCAACCTCCGTATCTTGTGTCGGAGTCATTGGTATCGGGTCCCAAGATCAGGTGTCAAAAAAATGTCAAAATCCAATATGGCCCACCCCAACCTAACTTTGCCCACTTAATGGCGTACTGTCTCGTACAAGCAGCTGAATGATACACGGCGAAATCTCGTTTTGCGGACACTTCGGCAAGTAGGACACTTCCCTATTTAGGGCGCCGGACTTTAGTTCTTTAAGGTGCTGTAAAGCGGGATTCATTGGCGCACGGATCCGGTCCGTTTTCAGTCCGTTTGCCCCTAATTTTCCGGATATGACAGCGCAAAAGTCCATTTCATCTGTTTTTTACGGACCTGAAACGGACAAAATCCGTGTGCCAATGAACCCCGCTTTACACCTACTGTTACTTAGAAATGAACTAGACTGGAACATCCCTTAACGGACACCTCTGCCCAGAGGACACCTCTGCCCAGAGGACATCTCTCTAATAAAGACCAAAGTTCAGCCGTAAATGTGTGTCTTCTGTTTATTTCTGACCACTGCAATCAGATCCGAGTCCTAAGACCACATCTTCGATGATCGAAGGCCGATCTGCTATCCACTGCGTTACACCGCACATCACCCTTCGAGAAATTGACCGGTCCACGGCGTATCTGCCGCCTCGAGAAGAAGAGGCCAATCAGAATCGGTGTTGTAAAATTTGAATCGTGGTACAAAGAGTGGTAGCCGAAGACCCGATATAAAGTGCAATATGATTGGTCGCCCGGTAAAGTTGGCATCGTGCCAAGATACGCCGCCGACTGGTCTATTTCTCGAAGGGTGATGTGCGATGTAACGTAGTGGTGAGCAGATCGGCCTTCGATTATCGAAGATGTAAGACCACAACATGTAGGTCTATTGTTTGGCTGCACATTGCCCTATTGTTCACTGACTGCCATACAATAGACTTGCGTGCAAGCAAAGTTGCGAAGGCTTCGTGAATATGGCCCTAGGACTAGGACTACATAGAGCCGAATTCACCAAGGGTGATCATCGCGCGGTTAAGACTAAGACGCGTGTACCTTCTTCAAATGCATGGTGGAAGTTTGTGCATTTAGTGAAGTTACACGCGTCTAAGTCTTAATCGCGTGATGATCACCCTTGGTGAATACGGCCCATATTGTTTTGTAGAGTTTTCCATCAGGGTTGAAGCCAAAGCATTATTGACCCTGGTACAGGTAAGTACGGAAGAGGCTATCTCAAGCTACTCATGTTCCTCACTTGGATGGGGTCCATTACTTGTCCTTGTAAAGACACAAGGTACAAGGCACCACGGCTTTGCTGTCCCATGCGACGGACTGAAGAGTCAGGGATGATTTATCCCAATGGCTAGACTGGTTTCGAACCCGGGACCTGCCGCTTGCTAAGCGGACGTGATAACCACTATGCTATCAAGCCGCTGAGGCAGGGTGAGGGTATTTATTACCCACAAAAGGGAGCCAGGGAAAAGGTAATTAGGTACAAAATGACAAAGAGTTACCCCTTCACGATGCTGCGAAAAATTCACCCGCACCATAGCATGCTAATCGAATCTACATGTAAGTGCGTTCTATTGTATGTCCATCACAGCCAATATGCTTCGGACAATTCGTCGTTCCGTCCTCTACAGACCATCCCAAATCCGCCTTTTACAACCAACCGGTATTGTCTAAAATCTTTTCACAAATTCAGGCGTTGATTTTATGACGAAATAAAAACGCCAATTTGGATTATAGGCATAAATATCGCGAAGTTTAAATCATGATATCGACGGAGATTTTGACACGGTACTCACTGGGTGTGAATTCTTGGTCCATAAAAAAAATTTAAGGGGAACAATACAATTTAAGTTTGCTTAAAATGCTAAGTGGACCCTACCTCGACAATTTGCATCTGGTCCGTAGCGCGAGGGGCCGTACCGCCAAGAAATTAACATATTTTAAACACCAACACCTCATTTTGTCACGAACCGTAGCAAATACAGTGGGCCCTATTCAAATAGGGTGTTCAAGACTTAGACGCGTGTAACTTCGTCAAATACCACTTTGAGCTCGTTTTTGACAACAGTTAGTCAGTAGCGCTTCCCACTGTCAGGTAGTCTCAAAGCGCTTCACATTATTACCCTAATCTCTCCCTAACCTTTTTTTTGAGAACTCAAGGAGCAGCTCATTCAGCGCATCACTTGATCCTTTCAGACCAGTTGAAAGTACAAAGTGACGGCTAGGCCGGGGATCGGTTGACCGAGCAAATCCGGCCACAGCGGAACATGTCCGCAACGTTTATCGTGCCGTCTCTGATACGTTCATCTCGCGTTCTATCGTTACAACGTGGCCGGACGTTATCTGACGAGATGTCAGGCGCTGATCGTCACAGCAGTGAGAACACCCGTCACTGGGCGGCGCTGTGTCAGCTGCAGCCCCTTTTTCTACTGTCAGTCGGCGCCTGTTCTGTGCCGTCGCAAGTTCGACCTGACATCAGCATAACGCTGATCGCAGGTCGACCTTGCGATGGCACAGAACAGGCGGCGACTATTCCGGATCACTTTGCGCCTGCGCCACGACCGCGTGGAACAAATCAGTCGCCGATATGGTGTGACATGACTGCAGCTCCGTCTCACCTGCGACGATCTTCATCAGTCGCGGACCAAAAAGATCACGAATCGCAAGAGTTCAGCTTTTGAGCCACGACGAATCATGAACCCATTCGCAGTCGACCTGACTCGAGTTACGATTCCCTGCCCGCAGATGACGCCTGTTCCACGATGAGGGCACACAATTTCACCTTTGTGACCTGAACACAATTTCTTCACTTGATGCCGACTGTTCCGTCGCGTCGCAGCGCAGGTAATCGTAGGTGCGACCTGACATTAGCATAAAACCTCTAACATGCGGTTTCAGCCCATGAGGGCTTCAGACAAATCATTTGTCCCTTTTTGTGGCAACTTTATTGTGGGATGATTTTGGAGAACAAAACATCATCATTTACGGTGGCCCATAGAGCTCATTGATGAAAAATATTTACATTTGCAATTTTTTTTTCAATTCGATAATTTTTTTCTTGGGGTTTGTAAAATTTTCAGAAGTTCCCACCGCGGTGATAATGTTTCCACCGCGGTGGAAACATTCCCACCGCGGTGGAAATCATTTTCACCGCGGTGAGAATGTTCCCACCGCGGTGGAAACATTATCACCGCGGTGGGAAGTTCTCACCGCGGTGAAAACGTTTCCACCGCGGTGGAAACATTCCCACCGCGGTGGAAACATTCTCACCGCGGTGAAAATGATTTCCACCGCGGTGGAAACATTATCACCGCGGTGGGAATGTTTCCACCGCGGTGGAAACATTCCCACCGCGGTGGAAATCATTTTCACCGCGGTGGTAATATTATCACCGCGGTGGAAATATTATCACCGCGGTGGGAACTTCTGAAAATTTTACAAACCCCAAGAAAAATTATCGAATTGAAAAAAAATTGCAAATGTAAATATTTTTCATCAATGAGCTCTATGGGCCACCGTAATCATTGACGATTTTCATTGTTTTTATTGAAAAGCATATTTGTTGTTGAGTTTGGTCAAAATATAAAGGGCCCCCGCATCTCTGGTCAAAAGAGAAAGGGTCAGGTACCGGCCACCCTTCAGGGCACAAAGATGTGTCGCACCTGTGGGGTTTGTGATTCATGACACAGTGTCATAAAAAGGGTTCAATATGTTATAAGGGTCTTGTTTTACAAAGGGATGATGATGGATGGTTAACCCCCCGTTGGTTTTGATAACGGTTTGGTGTATAAAGGGACCCGAATTGCGGTCTTGAACTTTCATTTAACATTCATTATTATGTTAATTACATGTAGTCGAAAGTTTATCACATAATTGGGACACGACGAGGGCGAATGGGGAGCCGCAGAACTAACGTCACGACGTGGCGCTGCGAGCGGTGTGACCGAAGTTTATTTTTTCTAACGTTATTTCCATTTATTTCTGCCGTGAAAATAAACCATTTGCGTTGGTCGCCCGACAGTAAAACTACATCACGAAAGTGATCGCCAGACGGAGGAAATTGTACCAAAAATTCACAAAGGGCAACTGGCCTGATTTAAAATGAATAACTTGAATGACCATTGCTCCAAACAGACGTTCTGAGGACATCTGAGAAGCTTGGCCAATTTTCCGTTTTGTAAGGATGAAAAAGTTGTTTGTAAATGACCAATGGGTGTTTGGACTATATACAATTTGAATAACAGGAGTGACCAGTGGCACTATGTCAAAAGTGCATCAGGGTTATATGATACGGCAGCCTGGCCGCCTGGTTTGTTGGAATTTAAAAGCTATTTAGATATGGCTACTGACAGAACTATGACTGCAATTCGACATCTGAACGGAGATATTTCAAATGAAAAGCAACTGGAATCTATACTATTGTGATTTGAAATAAAGGACTTTATGATAAAGGCTGTTTTGTCAGCTTCCATCAGATGAAAAATAAGTCACGTCTGTTTTGACGGATGGACGCGGTCACTTTCCCTTTCACAAACTAGGTGGTCATTTTGTCCCTTGTTTGTCCCTTTTGACAAGGGGAGTTTAGAAGATGACCAGGGGGTAAAGGGTCAGTTTGCTTTCTATATGATTGTAGTATCGGTTTTCGTGTTAATGATGCTGGGGCCGCCATCGGTATTTGCCTCCGAACCAAAACATCTGGACGGCTAAATGATTCGAGTGAATTGGAATGAAATGTTTGGGCTGGGTTGTCAAATTTTCCCAGGATATGGACTTTCGCCAGGATCTGGACGTGCGACCGGTGCCTATCAAGGCGTCCGAAATTGAATAAAAGTCCCTCTGAAATAAGTTCAGTTGTTTTGATCGACGGATCTGTATTCGATTTTTCCGTCAGGGCCGAAACCGAAGCATTATTGGCCCTGGTAAATATGAAAGAGGCCATCTTAAGCTACTCGGAGACCTGTATAGACCTTAAACAGCATAGAGAGTTTCAGATTCGCAACATATAGGTATACGTATTGCTCAAAACGTACAGGGCGATCTATGCAATGCAAAACGTACGTGGACGCGTAAGTATACGGATAATTTATTGATCGAAACCTCTCTATACCACGCAAATATTAACTTGGGAAGTGGTTTAGAACGGTTTGTCCCGGCAAAAATAGGGAACTTTAGAAACCAAACGACAAACGTAAACTTTACGACAACGTTATTTTTCATACTATACATTAAGCAGATTTTGCATTTTCGGTAAAAAATAACGTTGTCGTTAACGTTAACGTTTATTGTTTTGATTTCTAAACCTCCGTAATGACCGTGTTGGTTGTGTTCTTTGATTAGGACAGCCTAAACCTCTCCCTACCGACCTCTCCGACCGTGATTGTAAAAGCTCACCCGTTCCAGGTCCAGTTCACCAAATCCACAGGCGGCTGAAAATCATCGGCTGAATTACTTGCAATTTATGGCTATCAAGTAAAACCAGCCTCAACAAAGACCGAAATATTCGACACGCCTTTTGTTCCCGGGTTGATAAAAAACATGGAAGGGAAATGTGAAAAAAGGTGACCATATGAAAGACCGGCGGGTGACCAAAAAGACCAGGTTTATTTAACATAACATCATATTATCGGCCGTTGTTACACCTTTGTTTTGTTCCGGCATCACCGGGGTGCCGTCACAGGGCCAGATTTTATGCCAACCCGTCAATTAGCCATGTCATTTTGACGTCATAAAAACATAATTGCGTAATTGAATAATAAGAACAGTTGTTTTTCTTTTGTTATTTTGGGTGATTTATTCGTCTTTTCCATTTTTTGCGTCCGTTTTGAGGTTAAGTTTCAACGCTGATGACAAATTGTTTGACTTTTAACTCTGGGTATTGAATTCCCTACTGCGCAGGCGCCCCACCGCGGTAGACAAAATGGCGGGGATACCGAATTTCCACAGTGGGTCGTCAGCTTCTAATCAGTGGGCGATCCCGGGGCTATAATGGTGTTTAATGATATACCTATGGCCTAAACGCTGGCCGAATTATGGCCATCAGATCACTTGACAGAGACCAGTGGGGTCGAGGGACTGGGCCCCTTGGTCTGAGAGTCGGTTTATGGTTACCTGTGCACCAGAGCGTATAAGGTGGTTATTAGATGGGCAGTGCCGAGCCTGTCTCCAGTGGGGTCGCGGTTTCGATTTCTTTTTGCTGTTAAACAGGACAAATGACTTGATTGACTCGGGTAAGAACCTTTGACCCAGACTTTTAAAGCCCCTCTGTATTGAATTTTACGGTATTTTCAAAGTGTTAGGAGAATGCAGGTAAAGGTCTCATAGCCTCGTGAAGGTCCCCAAAATACTTGACTGATACGTACTTCAAAGAATCAAGGCCTAGTTTTCAGCACACATTGAAAAAACTGCAGGCAGAGCTCTAATGTATTCAGATAGAGCATAGTACATTTTACTCTACACTAACGTCGGAGGACGTAAGCACTTTCTGAATTCAATACAGTGTTGCTTTAAATCCTGGATTTTTACGGAACTAAAAAAAAACACCGAAATATTTCATAGCTGGAGTGGCGCAGTGACAAAATAGTTACTGACATGCCTGACACCGGCATACATCGTGGATTCGATCCCATGTCATATTTTCGGCTTTACGTGTTAAAGCTGAACTGCATGAACAAAAGGCTCGAATCTCCACTTTTTGTTCAGCTTTAAAGAGGGCATACGATTTTGTCGGGTCTCCGGTTTCCTCCTTCAGATCAAAAATACCATACATTAGTTGGTGCTCAGCTACAAACATATGAAAATATTGCTAAAAATTTAAAAAGACTCGAAACATTAAATTCTGAACGTCATAAATTCTCCGGAGATTGAGCGACGTCCGAGGATTCCCGAGCGGATAAAATGATTATCAGAAATTTCTCCCCCTCCATCCTTTGTCCACATCCCCTAACTAATCAGCTCCCATCGCGATCATTTCCCGGTGTCCCGGATCGGATTTCTTCCCGATCCGCCTTTTCTTTTGACCCGGTTGATCTCCCGCCAGGTAATTTCCCGCCATTGTTTCTAATCAAACTAGTTAACACCGCTGAAGCCCGCGGTGCGGAGGCTGGATGAGTCTAAATGAGGAGTTTTAACATCCTTTTGTTAAGTGGACATCAGGTTGAAGAACAGGTTAGTTACTGCCGTGCGATTTCTTGAAGTAGGTGCTTAAATAGGGAGGTTCAGATACGGTACGTCAACGCAAACGAGTTCAAAATCGTGTCATGAGTCATTCTCAGAAATCGAATTCATTAACTTGACGCTTTCCTGCGATGAGATGACAACATGATTTGATGACGTTGTACACAAAGAAAATACGTTCGTTTCGTTCACGTTACTGCGGCCGATCTAAACCTCCCTAATAAAAACACACTTTAAAAGAACCTCCTTTAACGGACACCTCTATATCAAGTACATGTACACCAAAATTCAGTCCAGTTTCATTGGACTTTAGGTGAGGCCTATTACACACTGTGACACATAGATGTAACATCAGGCACTGTTTCTGTATGCCAGTGTTTCCCCTTATTGTTTGTGAAACGCTGGCAGATAGATCGACACGTTTCTCTGTGTGTCCCCTATTGTCAAGTCGCTGTCAAATCCTATCAGAATCGCCTTTTTTTCGAGAAAAAGTCACCATTTAACCACATTTGGTATTTTATCCACCCAAAATCAAAATTCCCCACTTTCCAGGTTTCCAGGTTTCCAACTTTCCGGAAACTACAGTCAATACAATACGAGGGGAACACTCACAGATGGGGAACATTCAAAAACGTTACACTGCACTGTTAGAAATATCCTTACTAAATTTACAGAAAAGTGCCTGCAGCAGAGTTTCAGGCTTTTTCTTTATTTCTACTGTTGAAAGTTAAAAGTACAGAAAATTGTAAGATAACAACTGTATTGGAAAATTGATTTACAGATAAACTGTAAACAAATGTTACACTGTAACTTCCATTTACAACATGTATTACAAAGGCGCAAGCGATCTCTAACAAACATCCTGGGATTACCGAATCTGTGAAAAAATATTAGTCCTGTAAAATGACAGGAAGTCCTGTAAAATGATAGGAAGTGCAGTATATCAACAGTACAGCCCGTAAATTTATGGTTAAAATTAAGAAGCTACCGTTAAACTACAGAAGCTCCGTCATTTTACAGAAGTACTTGTCAATATATCACGACACCCGTTATTCAACAGAAATATCTGTTTAACAAGAGATTTTTTTCAGTATCTATGAATTACAGCACGATTCTGTAAAATATTTTCTGTAAAATCTTCTGTTTTTTCTAACAGTGTGGGGTCCAGCTTCTCCTGTTGGTGATGGTCGGCATTGCTGACCACACAGCAGGCCGTTGATATCTTCGAATCAAAATCCTGACACTGACGCTTTTGATATGATAATGTTGGAGGAGCTAGATCCCAGTGGCAAAGCCAGGACTCTGTGACCGAACAACTGCGATTTTGGTGTATCACTCCCACGGCGAACACGGACCCCTTAATAAGATGTGAAGGGGTTAAGTTTATCTAACACGTTCTCACCGTTTTGACCCTGTCAAACAACCACCCCTGGACCCTGCTGTGTCCTCAGCTGTGACCCCTGATCCCCTGCCAACGCTGGCCAGCGTCCTAACACACAGAAAGGGACGCACTATCAAAGATTTTAATATCCGCCTACATCATAATGCCGAATTCTGGATATTATAAATTCTACTTAAGAATTATTTCAATGTCTTCTTTATTCCTATTTGAATGGTCAGCGTTGACCATTAAATGACCCAGCGTCCCGGCACAGGCCACAGGTGCGGCACTTGAGCCGTCCTTGACCTCTGACCTCTGACCTTGAAGTAGTGGTCGCCTACGCCAATAGAAATAATGATCCACTAGGATTTGTCCAAGAGGGACAAATTGAACTCTATACAATTGCACATAAAACGGGCCTCCAATCCGGGGGGGGGGGGTTTACAAAATATCCCTGCTCAAATCGTGTTCAAATTCGCGTCGCAGTGAAAACTTCGCTTTTTACATCTGAGTTGCGGGTTCGATTCCCCTACATGCTGACTTTCTGACTGGAGCCTTGATAGCCAAGTATGACATCCGCTTAGCAAGTGGCAGGTCCCGGGTTCGAATCCAGCCTGGGCCATATGGGATTTAACTATCTCTGGCTATTCATGTCCGTGGCATGTGACAGTAAGCCGTGGTGCCCTGTACCTTGTGCCTTCGCGAGGGCAAGTAAAATACACCATCCAAGTGAGGAACATGAGTTGCTTGAGATGGCCTCTTCCATACTTACCAGGGCCAATAAAGCTACGGCACTGACGGAAAAATCTAATACTAACACCACCGCCACCCCAACACTGCCACCGCCACCGCCGCCGCCGACACCACCACCTCCCACGAACCAAAAAACCAAAGACTCCCGCAGACATCCACTGGAAAGCTCCCATCGGAATTCCCACCTCGGATAACAATCAACCGCCTCTCCTAGTGCAAGGTGACGCCAACAAAATCACACGTAATTCGACCCCTTAAAACCGACAGGAAGAAAGGGTACAGCGGGAAAAACGATTGATGAGTGATTTCCACCGTCTCTGCAACCTTAAACCCTTGTCTCCTCTTACAGAACATGCAAATGATTGACAGTTAATCGACCACATGTGACCCACCAATTAAATTAATGCCAGTGATCGCATTTCTATATTTTGTGTTCGTGGGGTGCCGGCTCATCCGAGTGTTAGAAAGTTGATATCTACTTTTTGTAGTTTGAGATTGTGTTTTATGTTAAGTGCCGCATCTAAACGTAGGACTCGGGTTTAGTAATTCTAAGTCCCTTAAAGGCAGCTCAGCGTATTGACTACTGATTTCACACGTTGATTCGCGTTTTGTTCCAATACAGAAGAGGCCATATCAAGCTACTCATGTTCCTCACTTGGATGGGGTCTTTAACTTGCCCTTGTAAATGCACAAGGTACATACACTCCTTGCGCAGTGTCTTCACCCAGTGTGGTGATTCAAACACAAAATTATTTTATTCGTACGCGAAGTCGTTGATGCATAACTAATGGTGCTTGTCGCATTTGCAGTTCATCTGGTAAATGGAAGGGGTGGCGGGTGATTACGAAATAAGCTGTCACCCCTTCTATTTGCCGAAACAACTGCAAAAATAGTCAACACGATTAGTTATGCATGAGTAAAATCGCGTACGAATAAAATAATTTTGTGTTTGAATCACCACACTGATACCTGTCGTTCACAGACACTGCTTTCAATAGCCAGATTCGCGCCGATTTACCGCATGATGGCAGCACCAATCAGCGGCCAATCAGCGCCGGTGTAACGTTTTTGAGCGTTCCCCATCTGCGAGTGTTCCCCTCCTATTGTCTGACGGAATAAGCCGCAACTCGACAATAGAGGACACACAGAGAAACGTGTCGATCTATCTGCCAGTGTTTCCAGAACAATAGTGGGGACACACGGAAACACTGAAAAACTTTACACCTGTGTTCCTCCGTGTTTCGGCCTGCTGTTTGCTTGATCAATCAATATAAAAACAGAATAATCTCATAGAGCACCGATATTCACATCTTTAGCGATGTTTCAAAACAAAAAAGGCACGAGCTAAACACTGAAAAGTGCAGAGTGACACTGCATCATGCTGGACACCGGGGGCAGCCATTGCTGTTGTAGACTAGCCGTGCTGCGTCATAGTGCAACAGTCCCATATAAAATACTTTAGGACGAGTGACCAGTCTGCCGCGGTTGTCAAGGACGCTGACCGCGAACCAATCAGAAAATGTTTCATGTATTTCGTAGTTACGCTAAACGCCCTCTAGTGGTAAATCGGCGGGAATCTGGCTATTGTAAGCAGTGTCTGTGAACGATGAGTGAGAAGCAAGGCGTGTAAAGGAAGAAGGCACCACGGCTCATTGTCCCATGTGATAGACGTGAAGAGCCAGGGATGATTAATCCCATATGGCCCATGATTGAACCCGGTATCTCCCGCTTGCTAAGGAGACGTGATGACCACTAGGCTACGAAGGCTCCTCAAACTCAGAGAACAGCCTGTCGAAAATTAAAACTCAATGAAGATATTCGCACCCTAAGCTAGATTTGGAGGGCTCACAGATTGTCAAACACAAAAACCTTGTCAAAAACGTCACATTAGTATCTCGTCTTCCTAAAGACCAATTGATGTCAAAACCCTGATTAGCCTAATTGATGCTTCTGTTGGTGACAGCCCGGCTAAACTGGAAAAGGTCATCCTTCTGGCTAACAAGCGACGACAATAACGACTAATTCTTTAATGTGTTTTTGATCTCATGTCTGTCGTTTGGACATCAAATCACACATTGAAGGCAACCGTTAGAAGAGGCCAACACGTCTGGCTGAAGTACCCCGCACAAACGCTTTATCTTAATTCCTATTGGCTGACCAAGTCAACCGGAAGATGTCATCCTCCAACTGCGCGCGCGCACGTGCGCATTTGTTGAATTTCGCTTTTTGCGCATCAGGGATAGTTACATGCTGTGTTTAAAAACAAAATGGTACATCCGCGTCATAAAATGTGGGAAAAGTTATAAACCGCCATGAAATTATGCAAATTGAGTCCTTTGGCGATGAAAATCGTTTTTGTTTAGTTTTGAGAGTGAGTGATGTTCGTGCACAGACCGTGACGGTCGCGGGGGTCACGGGTTTTCAGCGCTACAGTACGTTCGAATTTCAATATTTAGGCGACACCCGAAATGAGTCAAAAAAATTCGTCAGAACCTAGTCATTAGGGAGGTTTCGAAATCACACGATAAACGTAAACGTTAACGACAACGTTATTTTTGCACTAAAAATGTAAAAGTATAAAATCTGATGAATGTGTAGTATGAAAAATAATGTTGTTGTAAAGTTTACGTTTACCGTTTGATTTCTAAACCTCCCTATTTGTGACCACTCAATCGAGAGGTGAGAGCCAAGTACGGCATTGCTGTGGAAAAACATTACGTGAATTAGAACGTAGATTTTGAAAAAATAAATATCGTCTGCAGGTAGTAACAAAACAATGGACATAAACACTAGAATACGTCATCACATTTAAAATAAGCAGAAAATAAGAATTCTGTTAAAATATGCCACTTCCACCCAAATAAAAATGTTTTCAAAACTTTGATGCATGGGGAAAAAGTGCGCTAGCCGGGAATCGAACCCGGATCTATTGCTTGGAAGGCAACAATGCTAACCTTTACACCACCAGCGCCTCATGGTTGACTCGGTTCAGACAAAGTCGGAGAGTTGTAGGTCCCGAGTACATATATCCCGAATACCTCCAGAATCCCTACATTTAACTGTGCCAAATGACGAAATTGGCAAAATTGGTCATTTCACCCCCCCCCCCGCAAAAAAAACTGGTAAAATCATTCACGTGAAAAAACAAAAAAAGAATACAACGATTTTTAAAAAATTTGCGCTAGCCGGGAATCGAACCCGGATCTATTGCTTGGAAGGCAACAATGCTAACCTTTACACCACCAGCGCCTCTTGGTTGACTCTCTTCAGATAAAGTCCCATTGTGTTGTAGGTCGTGGGTTCGTTTCCATGAGTCACTGGCATTGATAAGGTTGTGGTGTTTTATCGGGTGGGAAAGTAATATCGAATCGAGAGGTCAGCGCCAAATAGGGCCTAGCTCTATACGTGACATTAGACGAATTTATGTACAGCAGGAGGAACCCGGAGTACACGGAATCTAACAAGCTTGCTTTGTTTCCGGAGTATGTATCCCGAACACTGGCACAATCCCTGCATGCCAAATGTCGGAATTGTCAAAAAATTGTCAAAAAATAGGTCATCCACCCAAATAACAATGTTCAAAAGTCATTTATGTGGAGAAAAAAATTATGAAAAATATTTCCAGCAAAACATGCGCTAGCCGGGAATCGAACCCGGATCTATTGCTTGGAAGGCAACAATGCTAACCTTTACACCACCAGCGCCTCTTGGTTACCTCGGTTCAGATAAAGTACTAGATTTATAGGTCGTGGGCTCGATTCCAGGAGAGTCACCGATATTAGGTTGTGGTGTATTTTATCGGGTGGGAATATAATATCGAATCGGAGTTGGGCGCAAAATATATTGGGCAAATTTAATATTCAGCAGGAAGAAACCGGAATGCCGGGAGAAAATTTGTGCTGTCAAAGGAAGTCCCCCTCTCCCTCGCTATAACATGACGAAAAGGGACGTGTCGGGGTTCGAACCTGGAATCTACGAGATGATCGCGCCGATGTTTCAACTGCGCCACTGATATGCCTAAAGGCCTGTATCCACTAGTCCGGGTTACCGCTGCGGTTTGCCGCGCCGGGAAAGGTCTGTATCCACTACAACGGTTTGCGGTGCGGTTTGCGGTGCGGGAGCGATTTTCACAGGCATTGGGACAATTAACACGCTATGTATTGTTAAACCATCGAAGGATTATCCAAAACCCTGTGAAAAAATCCCGGCGCGGCAAACCGCAGTGGTAACCCGGACTAGTGGATACAGGCCTTTAAAGCATGGCGCACACCTGCGATTTTTCGAGCGATGTTCGACGCGACCGGCCTTGCGACCACAGCAGCGACTGAACATATTTTTAGTTTTTTTAGTTTTTGTTGACTCGTTTGCGACAAGTGCTTCCTTGGACGATCAGTGATGTCGCGCATGACATCACTGATCGACCTCAAATCTAGGTTTTCCAGTATACACGGTGAAAAATGCACCCGTAGGTATGTTTTCCAGTGTCCACCATACCTCAGTGTCTCCATAATAGACTGCTAGAGAGACCAAGACGTTTCAATAGAGGTAGACAGAGAAATCTGTCGTTTCATGCAGTGTTCCCCACACAGTGAAGGGACACACTGAGAAAAGGGACCAATACTGGCATACTCACGATCTGACGCATCAATCTTTAGCCGGCTGGCTATAAAACCCGACCATCGGTTGCGTATAAAATATTGCGAGGACCGGCCTCCGGTCACGTGCACGGTCGCACCAAACGTCTCCACGACGTGAATCAGATTATTGTCTGATGTCCGGGATGTAATAATTCCTGTATTTGATGTAATAATTTTTATAGTGGATGTAATCATTTTGCCATATCTTATAAATTGGCTTCTGTAATGCGTAGGGTTGCATTGTTGAGTAATTTCATTACGAAAACGAGTGTGTTAAGTAGATGTTTATTTCATTATAAAATATTGGCTGAATTTTATGCCCCCTGTTATGGTATGTTCGATTGATCGGCGGGAATCGTCACACCGGCTCGTTCCTACTCGAAAGACCAGGGGTGGCCGCATAGAAACTCCGCTAGTGCTTCGACACCCTATCGGTGTTAAAATGCATGGGAAAATGTACAGCACTATCGGCAGATGGGCTCCGCTAGCGCTAGCGGAGTTTCTATGCGGCCACCCCTGTTCTACTCGGAGGGGCCACGATGGTTTAGTGGTTCGGGTCTCCGACTGGCGGTCAGAGGGTCCACCAGGTGGTTCGAATTCCTACTGGGCGTGAGACTTTGGGCAAGTCTCTTTGCCTCACTGGCCTCTCTCCACCTTGGTGTATAAATGGGTACCGGTCGGAAATGCTCGGATTGTAGCGGTGAATGAGCAGCTCATCTGAGTTCTACTGAAAAGTTTCAGGATAGACTGGGGTTAAAGTGTAAAGTCTGATATCAGATTATCAACCCAAACTTTAAATTTAAATTTTGAAAACAATCGATCATACAGCACCTGCAAAACCAAGGAATCTTACCTTTAATTCACATAATTATTCTGTTACCCGACACCTTAAAACTCGATCTCAAGAAGTCCACATATTTGCCTTTCACATGAAAGTCAAAGCATGAACTTCAAAACCGTCTTCCGATCAAATTTCAGGTGTGAAATTAGAACCTGGTAGATAACCAAACTCACCGGACCACTCTGTACCCCGCGGGCCATTGTCTTCCCACGGGTCAGCTGCCCTACACCCCTCATAACATGATTAATATCTATACTTATAAATCGATTTATTAAACTTTACATCAGAGGATGTGATTGATGATGTTAGCTGACGCTGGCCTCCCGCTGGTTGACGTGGAATAACACCACTCTCATTAGACAATGGGTCAAAATGTTGACCGTGACTTAAAGCCCCACTGTACTGAAGTTTTCGGTATTTTCAAAGAGTTAGGAGAATGCAGGTANGGAATCCTAGCTTTAATCAGGACGACAAAATTGACCTGTTCAGACCAGATGAAACTACGTCTAGTAACCGGCAATTTGACTGTGAGTCGAACCCGCATTCTATGGGATACGAACCCGTCACTGCGCCACTGAACCACAAGCAGCATTTATGCAGACAGGTTGGAGTCTGCACCCAAATCCGACAAGGATGTTTCAAGTTAACAAACCGGAATGGAGGGTCCGCCATCCTACACTTGTACGGAAAGTCACCCGTGAAGATAGACGAACGACTCGAGACAAGGAACGGCCGACTCGGTCAGGGCAGACTAACAAAAAATGACAACTATATTAAAGAGGGCGGAATAAGAGGGGTGCAGGTTGTTGAGGGGTAATGACTCGTGTAAGTGTCAGGACTTCAAAGGGGAGAACGTGGAGGGGGTGTTTTTAGGAACCGCAGGAGGGAATTATGTCTGCTGGAATTGTGATGTTGGTTTTTTTAAGACAACTCGCAGACGGTGATTTCGTAACCCGTTTCGCTGCCATGGCAGGGAGCTGATTAGAAAATGGACGGAAACCCTGTCACATAGGCCTAGGTAGTCATTGGAAAGCTCTCAATGAGCACTTTCTAATGAATACCTATATGACACAAGTGTAAATATCAAGCTTTACATGTGCAGATATTAGCGCTTTCCATTGTCATCAGTCTCAAAGCGTTTTCCACTGTAATACAGTCTCAAAGCGCTTCACATTATTACCCCAGTCTCTCCAGAAACCTTTCTGGGGAACTCAAGGAGCAGCTCATTCAGCGCATCACTTGATCCTTTCAGACCAGTTGAGAATACAAAGTGGTGACTCGGCCAGGAATCGAACCAGCGGCCTCTCAAAGCGCTTCACATTATCACCCCAGTCTTTCCAGAAACCTTTTTGGGGAACTCAAGGAGCAGCTCATTCAGCGCATCACTTGATCCTTTCAGACCAGCTGTGTGTAGTGTAATAAGAGGTTCGGTCGGGGATCGAACCCGTGACCTCTCAGTCAAAACACCCAGGAAATATTCAAGAAAATGAGAATAACGTCTTACCTTTTCTGCTTTTGTGAGGAATTCGCAATCGGCGAAAAATTTTTCCCTGAAAAAATAAATCAGTGTAAAGAGTGCGTGAAAACTTCAATACTTTAAGATGCCGGTTGGCTTATGGTTAGAACTGCTCGTGCCAGTCAAGGTGTAAATAGAGCGTCAAACGCCGCCATCTTGAATTTATTACAGTCCTCACGAAGGGAATAGAACATATTTGCACAACTGCTGCGGCTCTGTTGCCTTCGAATAGCATTCAGAACACTGTCAACTGCAAATCTACATGTAGGCTTATCTGGGGATGTAATCCGCTAAAATACGAAATTTGTAATTTTGATATTGTGAATTTCGTGGGCCACGAAATTATTTTTAGTGTCATTTTTGACTACCGCGACTAACTCCCTTTAAAGACCCAACTTCGTGTCCCGAATAGAGAGGTGTCCTCCTGGCAGAGGTGTCCAATAAGGGAGGTTCCACTGTACTCCTGATATTCCCTACCTGATAGGGCCACAAGGGGTTAAACCTACCAACACCTTTTCAAAAAGGTGTCAAACCCGACATCACAAACCAACAATTTCATACCCTATAATTCCTTAATTGTCCCCCAGCTCCTTGCGCCCTTCCCAACCACCGTAACATTTTTATTGACAAGGGAATCAGATTATCCTTATTGTTAAACCCTTTTTGTCATTTTATGGGATTCATCTGTTCAGAGGGCCACAGGCGGGGGAGGGTCACATCGCAAACAAATGTTAAAAGGATTGAGACAGATAAACAGATTTATCGACTCACAATGACGTAATTTAGACGTAATTGACGTAATATGTGTTTTATGACTCTTAAGGAAGGGTTTATCACGATCCTACCGCCCTGAAGGGGTCTAATTCTCCAGATATCATGAAGACCCTATGTCTGGTACGAGATGACAGAAGGGTGACATGTGGAGGGCGTGCAAAGAAAAGGGCTTCAATGTTCATTACTGTATTGTACACGTTTATTTCTATTATTTCAATTCTGAGAGATATTCAGGGTGCGTTTGGGTGAAAGTTTTTCGGCTGTTTGGACAATAATAAAGGGACAAGGGGCGGGTGAAGTGACCCTTTTGATCCCTTTTCGCGAACTTATCTATTCTTTATTGTACATTTTTCGCATATTTCTCTATTTCTGACATTGATTTCCAGAATCCTGCAAAATCGTAAATATTTTAGGCCTCCAGGTCTACGAATTCAAATTCTCAGTAAATGTTAGAACCATTTTCGCAAATTTCGAACATAATCCTGCCATTTTGTTTTATGTTTCAGCTTCAACTGTATCTTATTTTTCACGGCAGCTTTACATAAAATTCCCATTTTAAAAACTCCATTTCATTTCAGCCTGTGTTTACCTATGCATTCAGTACAGCATGCACAATGTAGGCCTACAGCGCCGCCATTGCAGTAGTCTCGCGCAGCCAGACCCTCTAATGAATTCGAGGCTATGCATGCATCCTTCGCGCAGGCGCAGTGACTGAATGCCCGAGTCGCCATTGCTGCCAAAAAAGCTGAATGCTCTTTGCGAAAGTTGGACCTTTAGCGACACAAAATGGTTGAATATTCAGCACAGCAGTGGGAAAAATGGCGCAAGCCAAAATGGCCCATTTGCATATTATTGGAACGGCACAAAGTTAGGCCTATTCAATTTTCAAATCTGATATATACAGGGTATCCCAAAAGGTGTCCCTCCAGATTTTCTGGGGTCCAGGTTGTGTGATGTTCGATTGTACTTTTCAACCTCGTCCCGTGGGTTTTTTGTACCTTTTGAGACACCCTGTAGGACAGGATCGCTCACAGACGAGACAGCGGCGCTACTTGTGGGGTGGGTCTTGGGTGGGTGGGGTAATGCCGGCCGAGATAACATCCCCGGGACTGTGAGGTCCTATTGCACAACATCGTATAAAACAACTTGCAATTTTCGTCAGGGGGTTTCTTACCCTCAGGGCGCCAGACACCTGTGTTATGGACCAGAGACAGGCAGGACGGGGAGAAATTGCGGGCGGTCAGGAAAACAAAATTTCAAGGACACAACCCAAGCCTGGGTCTTCAAATCTCAGTTAGGTAGCGACCCAAAGGAACAATTACAAACCACCACAGTCAGTCCAAGGATGCAAATAAAATCATTCAATTTTAATTGCACTCCGTCTTTAGGGAGACATTTATCTTCAAATGGGGAAAATCACACCCTTTAATTTTTCTGAAACGAGACATATTTATCCCTTTGAGAACAACCCTTTTTGTCCCTGCTGAGTAATTTTAAATACCCTCCCTCCCTGTTGAGTTATTTTCGAACCCCCCACGGCCACACACCAGGATGTTCCGAATAGTATAACTCAAGCTGGTGTCGCCGATTCAAGGCCAAAGATGAAAAGTGAAAAATTAATTGGTACAATTATATTTTAATGACGATGGTCATAATTAAAGTGGGGCAATTTTAGGGCCCGTCTTTTAATAATTAGAGAAATAATAATAATAATCTTTTAGGGGCGTTTTATTGGTTGTTCTGACACGTTTGCAATTTTGAAATGCTGCCTCAAGTACTGATCAGTGGGAGTTTGGCTAGTTGCAGGAACACCCATATTCTATACCACAGTATGTTGGATTAGTACACGATAGAGCTATTACTCTAATCGAACGTCAACCCACTGAAAATTCCAATCGAGAGCTGAACTCTAAATACGGCATAAATAGACAATACTTGACGAAATACTTACAGCAGGAGGAAACCGGAGTGCCCGGAGAATATTTGTGCTGGCAAAGAGAGGCACTCTGTTTGAATATGTATTGTATTGCATTTTTTCCGTCAGGGCCGAGGCCAAAGCATGATCGGCCCTGGTAAGTATGGAAGAGGCCATCTCAAGCTACTCATGTTCCTAACTTGGATGGGGTCTTTTACTTGCCCTTGTAAAGGCACGAGGTACAAGGCACCACGGCTTACTGTAATCGAGCTAATACATTTCCTATCAAAGTCATACGTGACACGGATCGACGATACGGAGGCTTGCCAAAAGTCCCTAGACTGTCTCATGTGACGGATGTGAAGAGCCAGGGATGATTAATCCTAAATGGCGCAGGCTGGATTCGAACCAGGTGTAATATCTATCAGTGTTTCTATGTGTGAATGTTCCCCTTCACCGTAGCCCCTCATTGAAATGTCATGGTCTCTCTCGCTGTCTATTGTCACTACGTTCTCTATGCAAAGAAGGAAACACTGAAAAACGGGGAACATTGGCAGATGTTACCCCGGGACGTGCGCTGAGTTGTTCCAACGAGGGATTGAATCCCGTAACCTCAGAGGTGACAGGCGCCGACATTTGCCCTACGCCACTCTGACAGCCAGCGCTGATGTTGAAGATACGGTCCAGGGTGTCCAGGGACGGATCCCAGCTGTCAATAATTGACCAAAAAATCAACCATTATCCAGCGAGAGTGCCCACACAAACCCTAATCTCCTCACCAAAATAAATCCCCACTTTCCCCAACACAATGCTAATTGACCCACTGCCCTTAACACCAGCGCGGACGAGACGGACAGACCTTGTTAATTAGCTCTAAACACGGGCTAATTAATTCCTTAACTATTGACTCCGACCTGAGTGCATTTCACCTTCGGACATGGTCCACTATTAAGAAATAAACAAAGGAGGGAAAAATGACTCCTTAGCATGTCGATTTCAGGGGCCTGTTTTATCGTCAGACATTGCCTACTTGAGAATGGACCCCCCGGGACATGCATATTAAGTGTGTAAGGTGGCGGAGACGGTAACAATAGAGGAAAGGAACAAATGGCTGGGTAATGGCTTGTTAATTTCTTCTTTGTGTGGAAGGTGTGCCTGGACAAAGGTTATGACAAGGTGGACATTTGGGGGGAAATGCGGAGTTGTTGAAAACTGTGATGTCGGCAAAAAACGTGATACGCTGCTGTTGTTCTGAATATCTGCCGGCGAGTTTCTGGAGCCGTTGTCCATATATTATTATTTCTGCTTCACCCTACAGGAAAAAACCCAAAAAACGAAAGAAATCATGCCCAAGACGTCACATGTCCGAAAATTCCATCCGGTGTAGGCCTTCACAAAACGCTGGGTCTTGAGAGCTCGAACCACTGGACCGAATCGGGATATCTCGGCGTCTTCTTCTAGAGAGATCCTCCAGCCATTGCTCTGTGGACCCTTGGTAGTGGAATTACGCTTTTTTGTGCCATCCATTATTAGCAATGTCCTCCGCCGACCTCTAAGGCTCTCTGACAACAAAGTGGCACGCGCCATCTTTTTATTTCGGTGCACTTGTCCACGATTCACGGCAGAATTCACCGGCGCTTTCCAACATACATAGGCCATTACGAAGTCATGGCAGATGTTGGTTGGCGGACATAAAGAAATAAAAAGACGAACTCAAAGTCCTTAAATCACCTGTTCCGTCGCCGTACGCTCATTGTGCGTCTTCGACATGCTTTGTTTGTTTGTATGTGAGAGGAATTCTCATTCAGAGAGAACCCGGCGCGTGCGGAAATGGTCACGGGTCATATACCGCACGCGACGATTTGTTAGCGTTATGATGGACGCTTGGTGCGCTTTGCAAACCTTGAGATTTTTATAAAGTTAAACAAAGATACCTTGTTTTGTTTAGTGAAGAGCGTTTGCTTAAAAAAGGCGCCGACTTATCTGGGAAAATTTTGACAAATTAGTGTGGGAAAATTAACCGCTCGGAGATGGTCCTTCGTCTCTGCAGACGAAAATTTTCCGCTCGTCTAGAAGTCGGCGACGGCTGAACTATACCCGCCCCGTGACGTCACCAATGACCGAACTGTAAACAGTCACAACTTGTACCATTTTTTTCTAATCATTAAAGCCCCCCTGTATTGAATTTTATGGTATTTTCAAAGTGTTAGGAGAATGCAGGTAGAAGTCTCATAGCCTCGTGAAGGTCCCCAAAATGCTTGCCTGATACGTACTTCAAAGACTCAAGACCTAGTTTTCAGCACACATTGAAAAAACTGCAGGCAGAGCTTTAATGTATTCAGATAGAGCATAGTACATTTCACACTGCACTGACGTCGGATGAGGAAGAACTTTCTGAATTTAATATACATTTTAAGGAGCCACGGTGGTGTAGTGGTTCGGGCCTCCGACTAGCGGTCAGAGGATCCCGGGTTCGAATCCCGCTGCTGGCGTGAGACTTTGGGCAGGTCTCTTTGCCTTACTGGCCTCTCTCCACCCAGGTGTATAAATGGGTACCGGTCGGAAATGCTCAGATTGTAGCGCTGAATGAGCAGCTCATCTGAGTTCTACTGAAAGGTTTCAGGATAGACTGGGGTTAAAGTGTGAAGTCGGATGACACCTCTACCGTTGTTGATATCAGACTATAAACCCAAACTTTAACTTTAATATAGAGCGTGGCTTTAACAATGTTTTCAAACGCTGTTTATTCCGTCGGACAATAGTAGAGGAACACTCACAGACGGGCAACATTCAAAAATGTTACATCGTGTCGAAAGCATCACTGCGATTCGAACCCGCGGCCTTAAGATTGGTTGAACATGATAGTGTGCCTCTCCTTGTCCAATCACAGCCTGGGAAAACCTACCCAAGCAGAACGAGGCACCTCACGTCCACCTGTTTAACTAAGGTCAGAGGTCACGTAAGGTCACGTGTGCCTATTATTTCTCTTACCATACGAACTTGCCACGTGCACACGTGTTCGGTTTGTTTACAAATGCCTGGTTGGCCCATTCAAATCCCATTTTATTTTTATTGGATGTATAAAGTGTTTTGTTATATCATCTTTCAGTGTGACCCCGAAGTACTGAAAGAAAAAAGTTCTACCCTCTCTCACCTGATGTAAACTCATCACAACTGAAGACACCGGCACGATCATCATTTTGATCAGTTTCTGAATAACGTTGCTGAGTAAAGGTTAAAGTTGAAGTTTGGGTTTATAGTCTGATATCAACAACAGTAGAGGTGTCATCCGACTTTACACTTTAACCCCAGTCTATCCTGAAAAATCAGACAAAATGTCATGTCACTTTAAGAAAATTTATCAAAATTGAAAAAAAAATTCAATCCCAATTTGGAAAATGGAAAAATTCGCGCAAAAATGCAAATTTCTCACTTCTTATTTTCCACTTTTATTTCTTATTCCTTTTAATAAATGTATTACCAACGCGAATTTGTATCCGTACGAGAAATGGCTACCGATTTAAACTTCTCTATTGTAAGCGGATGGCTTGATGAAATAGAGAGTCCGTTAAGTAGAAATTTACACACATTAGCTACAAGCGAAGAATTAAGCCGAATAAAGAGTATTAACTTCATTAGAGGCATTTTCTTTAAAATGTAACCGATTTTTGATGAATCGAATTAATTAATGATAAGTCAGGATGTGATTTGAAGTGAGTCTTCGGGATATCGGGAAATGGTGTCCAAATCTCGGATTATCTCGCATTGTCTCGCGTGAGTTGTTTGGCGACAGATGCTTGGCTTTTTGAGAAGTTTACCTCGCCAATGGACAGTTAAAATCGGATAAAGGATTCGTCTAAATGGCCCGTTAAAAATCTTTTAACTAACCACATAAATGAATGGCACACGCCGCCCTTTAATTAAAATAACCCATTGGTTAAAATTGCAAATTTCTCCGAAACAGACGCGCAGTGATAAATATTCACATTTTCCACTGAATGAAATCGAAAGAGATGAAAAAATCACTCTGTGATTTTATTAAGGGTTCGATTAGGTTTAAACAAAGGGTTCAAACCAGGGAGGTTCCGTCGCTACCCGCGGGGGTCTCAGGACAGCATTTATAGAAATACACCCAGACCGCTCCACCATGCGTTAATTGAATTTTTACTTTGAACAATATATAATTATCGCTGAATTAACGGTTAATTTGCTGTCTTTATCTTATAGACGGATCATTGTGATTTTGGACCCTTGTTTAGGCGGTTCTTTGACCCTTTCCCTTACTGACCACCGTCTGCAATCATTGTGGGTTTCGGTTGCATTCAGGCCTGGACCATGGTGGGCGGTCAAGCGAAATGGACCGCCATATGGCTCAGCAGATGATCCAGTCTCTAATATGAAATATCATGCGTTATATACATGTACGAAGTAAGACATCTTATATTAGACCAGCGATTCGTTTTTTAAAGCCCCACAGTATTGAATTTTACGATATTTTCAAAACGTTAGGAGAGTGCACATAGAGGTCCCATAGCCTCGTGAAGGTCCCCAAAATGCTTGCCTGATACGCACTTCACAGAATCAAGGCCTACTTTTCAACACGCATTGGAAAAAACTGCAGGGAGAGCTCTAATGTATTCTGACAGAGCGTAGTACATTTTACACTACGCTGACGTCGTGACGTCGTCCGAGAATCGCGGCGATGATTTGCGTTTTTCACATTCAATACAGTGGGGCTTTAAAGCCCCTCTGTGTTGAATTTTACGATATTTTCAAAGTGTTAGGAGAATGCAGGTAGAGGTCTCATAGCCTCGTGAAGGTCCCCAAAATGCTTGCCTGATACGTACTTCAAAGAATCAAGCCCTAGTTTTTCAGCACACATTGAAAAAACTGCAGGCAGAGCTCTAATGTATTCAGATAGAGCATTTTACACTACCTTAACGTCAGAGGACGTAAGCAGGCACTTTCTGAATTAAAAGTGTGGTTTTAAAGGGTATAAAAAAAATGTCCAGGCCAAAGCAGGCAAACTCCGAATGAAGACATAAGGCATGAAAGATGCCGCCAAGTCATGCAAAAAAACCAGAAATACTTTGCCGAAACCCGGGATCGAACCAGGGACCTTTAGATCTTCAGTCTAACGCTCTCCCAACTGAGCTATTTCGGCTCGAGGAAGGCAGGGGAACGCAGCTTGGACATAAACAATTTTGACACTATCGCCGTCAAAATATATGATTTGGAGTTGTTGCAATGATCTATTTTCCACACAAGTGCGATCTTAAAGTAAATTTTACGAACAAACCCTAAATTATTGGGCAAAATCTTTGCAAGTTTCAAATGAAGGCATGAAAGGCATGCAAGATGCTCGCCAAGTCATGCAAAAAAAACGAGAAAAATGTTTGCCGAAACCCGGGATCGAACCAGGGACCTTTAGATCTTCAGTCTAACGCTCTCCCAACTGAGCTATTTCGGCTGTTGGCAAATTAGGCCTCATAACACTGACTACCTGGCGCATGTAGTGGCAATTGTTGCCAGATGTTCAAACTCTAAATGTCGAGTTTATGAATTATTAATATTTAAAACTAATGACTATGACTTCAATTCAATTAGAATCAGCGCATAAAAGCCTTTCAATTATGCCTACTCGCCTAATTGCAAAAAAATGAGAAAAACTTTGCCGAAACCCGGGATCGAACCAGGGACCTTTAGATCTTCAGTCTAACGCTCTCCCAACTGAGCTATTTCGGCTGTTACGACAAAGAGGCCTCAACACTGACTTAGTGGTGCATGTAGTTGTAATTGTTGTCAGATGTTCAAAATATCGTATTTAAAACAAATACATGTATTTAAAACTAATGACTATTATGACTTTTTCCAATTACCGGTAGAATCGGTGTATAAAAGTCTTTCATTTATGCCTGCCCCGCCTGCAAAAAAAACGAGAAAAAAATAATGCCGAAACCCGGGATCGAACCAGGGACCTTTAGATCTTCAGTCTAACGCTCTCCCAACTGAGCTATTTCGGCTGTTGACGTCCCAGGCGCTTAACACTACATGTAAGTACATGTAGATAAACAATGGCTGCCGTGGTCATTGGCAGGAGTGAAGTCTGATCAATACATGTACTTTTATTGTAGATTTATTCAGACCCGCAGTGTATACATGGTATACACCCTTCCTATAGAGGCTATGCACCTACGTCATAATCCTTGCATAATTAGCTCATTCATACATAATTAGCCATGGTTCTGGAGGGAAACTTTCATCACAAATGTATTAGAAAAGTTGTGAATTGCTAATCGATTTTCACGCCTGATAAACAAGTATTAAATCAAAAATTTTGGAAATAATGTGGTTTTATTCTCCAGTACATATACCAGAAAGTTGGAATGATTTTAGAAGTAGTCAACAAAATATTTTCCTTTTGGTCTCACTAACTTCAGTAATTTCTAATAAACCTTCCATCCAATATGGCGGCATCAACAAATTGCTAAACAGGAAGTGACATCACGTGCATACCCTCTATAGGAAGGGTCGGTTTTTAAAACCAGCCGATATTACATAAACTGCATGATCATGGTCGAAATTTTCAGACATAAGGCCTCTACACTGAATGACAAAAGTCGAAATTAGTCGCTACAATTGTCCGTTCCAAAATACTTTCTGTGGAAATGTTCCATGAATGTTAAAATCTTCTGACACTTTTGTGGAGTATTTCAACATGTCGCCAGATCAAGTGTTGTCGAACTGACCATAGCAGCGACTAATTTCGACTTTTGTCATTCAGTGTATTGAGGCCTTTACTCTACTTTTTTACCAAAACATTTAACAAGAGTAAAGGTGTCGTCGAATTGACTATTGTGGTGACTACATGTATTTGTGACTTTTTCCCAATCAGTTTATGAAGGTCTGATGCCTGCCTGGCCAATTGCAAAAAATGAAGAAAAAAATTGCCGAAACCCGGGATCGAACCAGGGACCTTTAGATCTTCAGTCTAACGCTCTCCCAACTGAGCTATTTCGGCTGTTGACAAATAGCCCTCTACATAGCCCCAAGCTTCACTTCTGGGATCTCTGCTAGAAAATGCCGGACGGAGGAAGACCCCGGTTGGGGTCGAAAATTTGCGAAATTCGGAGATGACTTTTTGTTTACTATCAAAAATCTGTAATGAGAATTGAAATTAAATTCAAATTCAAAGTCCGATCATCAAATAATATTCACAACCTAAACAGCATTACTCTGGCTTTGATGTGCTCTGTCTAATTTTATCAAAATGACCCCCGACCCTCACGGTGCCCGGGGGACAAAACACCCAACACTGGGACACTCACCATCACAAAGCGAGAGGTCTCAAGTGTCGCCGGATTCGACCCACTCGCCGCTCACACGCTTCCGTAACGCCATTGTTGCGTAACCTAAACGTTTGTAGCGTAACAAGGATGAATTTGAAATCTGCAGACATCTTCAGACACGGTTCACTTCCTACAAGAGGATATGTTACCCCTTCAAAGGTCTTTGCTAACATATTTCCTTGATTAAACTTGATTAACTTAATGCGTTGTTGGGACGACTTGAAATCTTGACCCACGGACGAGACCAGATTCCCAGGATGCTTAGCGACATCGGGGTAATCTCACGAACATCTGTGCGACGGAAATTAAAGTGGAGGTTTAATTCAAGTGTCGGTTTCTTCCCATGAAATCGGAATAGGTCGATTTTACCGTTGATTCTGAACAGACTCTATACGATTTGATCACACAGATTTTGAAAAATAAATATCGTCAGCAAGCTGTTAACGCCCCTCTGTGTGAAATGTTCAAAGAACGAGAAAGCACAAAAATTGACACACAAAATGATAAATATCAAGAAGTCAACTTCCAGAATCTTGCAAATTTTCGACCCCAACCGGGGTCTTCCTCAGGCACTTTTAGGTTGGAGAGGCCAGAAAAGACTGAGCTGAATCTGAAAAATCCTGTACCAACAGGACAATTAAGGATGAATAAAGTCCAAGCCCCATAAATTGGTTGCTAGACCGAGCAACCAATTTATGGGTCTTGGACTTTATTTTATTTATTTATTTATTTTGGGGTCGAAAATTTGCAAGATTCTGTGTTAAATGTTAAGGTATTTTTAAAGTGTTAGGAGAATGCGGGTAAATGTTTGCCTGATACGTACTTCAAAGAATCAAGGCCTAATTTTCAGCACACATTGAAAAAACTGCAGCTAGAGTCTAAAGCCTGCCGCACACTGTAGCTATCTGCTGAGCAAAAAGTCATTCGAGACCGTCTGTTCAGCAGATAGCTCGGTGTGCGCGTATTTTCGGTGAGTTGTCAGCCTCGCGAGGCAGACATGTATTCAGACAGAGCACACTACATAAGAATTTTTAAAATATGCCACTTCCACCCAAATTAAAATATTTCAAAAACTTTCCCGTAAGGGAAAACATGCGCTAGCCGGGAATCGAACCCGGATCTATTGCTTGGAAGGCAACAATGCTAACCTTTACACCACCAGCGCCACTTGCTGGGTTACGCTCAGATAAAGTTCCATACATATAGGTCGTGGGTTCGACTCCATGCGAGTTACTGACGGGGTGTCAGAATTGTCAAAAAAACGACATTTAACTCAAAGAAATAATGCTTGAAATCATAAAGGTGAAAAACAAAAATTATTTTAAAAAAATTACAAAACATGCGCTAGCCGGGAACCGAACCCGGATCTATTGTTGGGAAGGCAACAATGCTAACCTTTACACCACCAGCGCCTCCTGCTTAGCTCGGTTCAGTTAAAGTTAATTCGAGAGCTGTAGGTCGTGGGTTCGATTCCATGAGAGTCGCTGACATGATGATAAAGTTGTGATATTNTGATCATACTATAATATCGAATCGAAAGCACAGCGCCAAATACGCCATTAGCTCTTTATACAACATTTGATGAATATAATGTGCAGCCGGAGGAAACCGGAATGTCTGAAATCTAACCGGTTTCTGAAACTGCTTTATCTGCGCATACACCACGAATGCCACCAGAGTCCCTACATTTAGCTATAAATTCGGAATTGTCAAAATAGGTCATTTCACCGAAAAAATGTTATAAACCATTTGTGTGTAGAAACATAAAATATTACTATTTTAAAAAAATATGCGCTAGTCGGGAATCGAACCCGGATCTATTGCTTGGAAGGCAACAATGCTAACCTTTACACCACCAGCGCCTCTTGCTTCACTCGGTGCAGATAAAGTCTGACAACATGGTAGTCGGTGGGTTCGATTCCATGCGAGTCGGTGACAAGGTTGTGGTGTTTTATCGGGTGGGAAAATAATAGGGAGTTTTCGCAAAGCCCCCCGAAACGCCAACGCGAACGCCAAACCCATTGTTCGATGCCACGAAGAGAGCACCGAACAAGAGGATAGACGTTCGCGTTGGCGTTTCGGGTCTTTGCGAAAATTCTATGACATCGAATCAAAAGCTGACCGCCAAATAGGGCCTAGCTCGATACGTGACATTTGACGAATTTAATGTACAGCAGGAGGAAACCGGAAGGCCTGGAATCTAACATGTTTCTGAAAATTTTTTTTTTCGTCGCATAAATCCTATACCTGCTCTGCCAAATGTCAGAATGAGGAGGTAGCCTAATTTTTTCTACCATTTGATGGCGCTGCGACCGTATCCACTTTTCCACTGTGACGTTGTACAGAACGTCAACGTCACACTGCCGTGACGTTGTGGCTTCATGCTCGCACCTCGTATTGCCACGGAGATTACGTCCTGGAGACAATGAAAAGGCCTGATACGGTCGCAGCGACATCTTTCCGTGGAGAAGTGGCGACCCCCCTCATTGTCAAAAAACGCCAATCAACTCAAATGAAAAAAAAATGTTTAAAATCATTCACGTGAAAAAAACTGCTGTAGGAAAAAATGCGCTAGCCGGGAATCGAACCCGGATCTATAGCTTGGAAGGCAACAATGCTAACCTTTACACCACCAGCGCCACTTGCTTGGCTCCGGTTCAGATCAAGTCCCAGAGTTGTAGGCCTCGTGGGTTCGACTCCATGAGAGTTGGTGACAAGGTTGTGGTGTTGTATCGGGTGCGAAAATAATATCGAATCGAGAGGTGAGCGCCAAATAGGGCATTAGCTCTAAAGGTGACAGTGGACGAATTTAATTTACAGCAGTAGGAAACCGGAATGCCCGGAATCGAACAAGCTTGCTTTGTTTCCGGGGCATGTATCCCGATACTGGCATAATCCCGATATTTAGCTGTACCAACTGTCGGAATTGTCAAAACAGGTCATTTCACCTAAATAAACTTGTCAGAAACCACTTGCGTGTTGAAACAAAAAATATAAATATTTCCAACAAAACATGCGCTAGCCGGGAATCGAAACCGGATCTATTGCTTGGAAGGCAACAATGCTAACCTTTACACCACCAGCGCCTCATGGCGACCAACGTTCCATCAGGCCTTTTAGACCTGTATCAAATCAAATCTGATCTGATCTAAGCGTCATTTGGAGAAACAGCAAATCGTCATTTTCTGAACGGTACTTTTCGGAATACCAAAGTCATACATTCATGAGAGCTACCCTAGCCGTCGATCCGTGCTTTTGTTCGGACACGAGTTAAGAAAGTCACGTGACAGTGGCATGCTTCCATGTGAAATAATCTCTGACTGTGACCATAACACTTTTTTTCATTATCTAACTGTTGCTAACAAACTTTCTCAACTCATATTTGAACAAAAACGTGAATCGACGGCTGGGGGGTAGCTCTCGTCAACTTCCACACGATTGAATTCATAAAGTGCTTACGTCATCTGACGTTAGTGTAGTCTAAAATGTACTATGCTCTATCTGAATACATTAGAGCTCTCCCTGCAGTTTTTTCAATGTGTGCTGAAAACTAGGCCTTGATTCTTTGAAGTACGTATCAGGCAAGCATTTTGGGGACCTTCACGAGGCTATGAGACCTCTACCTGCATTCTCCAAACACGTTGAAAATACCGTTAAATTCAATACAGAGGGACTTTAAACAACACGCCTTGTTTCAAATTGGCCTGTCGTTGGCGTTTTCAGAGGGTTTCTTAACCTCTCTATTGTCTCATCACTTCCCGTCCGGGTGTATCTGTAAACATTAGGCCCAACTTTAAATAGTGACTGACGCAATTGTAGCAAAAAAACTTAATTCGGCGTTTAAAGGAGGACGATAGAAACATGTGTTGTTAAAAGACTTCGTCCAACACAGCCTTATCACATTTCACAGGGAACGCCCAGAACTTCAATCAGAGCAGACGACACAAGAGGACGTATCGTCTGCCGAATCAAAGAGATATGTTGTCCACTTGACTGGCAGAAAACTGTCCTTATAATCCCCCATTATGAGCCATTATCCCGCTCTTTGACTTTCAACCATTTTTTGTTTCATAAGGTGTCATCACGACAGTGGATGACGACCACTTTACGGCGCCACGTGACTTAACGACGTTCCCTTTCCCGCCAGGTTGCGAGTCACGTGCTCGGGAAGATGGCCCCTTTGAGTGTTTCAGGGATTAGAAAGCGACATTTTTAATATTCTACCGACGCGGAACGTCGGGGAATTGATCGCGGCGCAGCGGAAGAGGAAACACCTGATCCCGGATTCCCAGAATGCACTTGGGAACAAGCAAATCAGACGACGATCATCATTGCCGTAAACCGTTCGCGCGATCAAATTACGACACTGATTAAAAAAACAAGACTGGGTTGTTAAGTGGTTTGTTTTACATTTGAAACATGAGACGCAGATTTCAAATTTGTCAAATCTGACCATTTTGATAAGGTATTTTTTTACAAAAGGCGTGGTGTGTTTGTAACATGATCGAAAACATTTAGTTTTACATTGTTTTTCGTCAAAAGGCGCGATTTAAATTTACTTTCATCTTCATATCAAACATCCGAGAATCGGCATTTTCACCTGATTATTTTGTTAATAGGGTGGTTTAGATAAGAGAGAGGTTCAGATATCCCCGACTTCCGTGAATGAGAACGACGTGATTCCCTTTTTTGAGTATGACGTCATCAATTCCTGTGGAATTTCCCGTTGAAGTCGTGAACTCAGTTGGAGAGTACGAGAAAGGCTTGGTGAAGTCGTATGCGCACTCCCAACTGGCTTTTGCATTCTAAAGTACTCTGCGAATATCTACATGTATGTTATGGTTTAAGTTGCTTTTTAAGCTTTTTAAAGGGGATGTTCATTTTCATCACTTGAGGAATCTGAGTTGTGATCCTTGGGAAAACGGAAAAAGCTATGCACTTGCAAATTGCAGGGATTATTTGTTGTGCTGTACAGAATAATCGCTGCAATTTGCAGCTTCATAGCTTTCTTCATTTTCTCAAGGATCACAACTCAGTTTCCTCAATATTGACAAAATTCATTAAAATTTAATTAATTTTATTATATGGAAATTTGGCAAAAGGGTGAATTTTCAACTCCACTTAGTCGAGACAAAAAAAATTCGCGACAAATTTTGCAAACTAGAAATATATGTGACCCGATCGCCAAAAGTAGGCGCAAGTCGCAAACGAGGAAAGGGTTAATGGCCTTGCAACACAATAGCTGAAATGTAAGTTTCGGCGGTTTGACAATAGTAGAAGACCGCAGTGACAATACTTGAGTAAACTGATGACCAGCGATGATCACCTGCGACTTGCGCCTACGTTTGGCAGATCGGGTCACATATGTAGAACTTACGAAAAGAGTCCCAAAATTTCAAATTTTCTTTCCAAATGTCTCTCTAATTATTCCCTGCAGATAAACCTAATTAGAAAATCGACCGAGTTTTATAATCAAAGGAAAACATCAGGGTCAACCAAGCCAAAAATTAAAAAGCAAAAATGACTGTTTTCATTGTTAGGTATAATGACTGACGAAACATTTGTCAATCTGGTCCATTCAATTATAAAAGCCGCAACCAAAATTCCCTTGTTTCCTAAATTTACTGCGGGAGTGAAATCCCGTAACAGATGTAGGTACGCGTGGCGGATTCCCCGGACATACCCAGTGCGCCACGTCCTGGTTTTCCCGTTACCCACGGCGGTGTTTTCTCAAAGACCTCCTTAAATAATACGCTTGTATTTGAGACTAATATCTCCGATGTACCATTATTTCGACATCACACAACCTTTATCATTTCTTCGACACGTGCGCGGCTGCATTGCGCACGCGCGAGACAATATCGTCTGAAGACGACGCACGTCCACCTTGTTAATTTCCCCGAAATAGTCCATTATTCGCCTGTTTAAAACTAGCCAGTGAAATTAATTAGCAGTTGGTCCTGCGGTAAGATTAAAAAGAGCATGAAGTTTACAACTGTTACATCAGATGGGTAATAATCGAAAGATTAATGCTCGTCTGCAGACCAGATATCAAGATATCACCACGGCCGTCAGTGAGCCAAGCTACTGAAATACATCGGACAGAGATAGACAAGCGTAGAAATATACTGGATTTTCGGCTGTATAAGACAGGCACAGTACTCCTATGTGGCAATACCTACTTCCATATTATGTATATACTTCAGTCACGTGATCCCTGAACGTATTACAGTAATCCCACTACGTTGATTGGTTGCACCGAGAAAGATCGGTCCAATTGCATAAAATCAGCACTAGGCCTTCCCATTCTATCCCCCCCCCCGCGCGCCAAATTGTAACACTTGCTATAGGTCGTTTTAAGCCAATAGCACGGTCACAGAGTCGGAGTAGCTGTGTCCGACTAGCGGTCAGAAGGTCACGGGTTCGAATCCCACTGGGTGTGAAACTTTGGGCAAGTCTCTTTGCCTTACTGGCCTCTCTCCACCCAGGTGTATAAATGGGTACCGGTCGGAAATGTTCAGATTGTAGCACTGAATGAGCAGCTCATCTGAGTTCTACCATGGAGGAATTATACTAACAGTATAATTATCAGTATAATTCCTCCATGGTTCTACTGAAACAAGGTTTCAGGATAGACTGTGGTTAAAGTGTAAAGTCGGATGATAACCTCTGCCTTATTGATATCAGAATATAAAGCCAAACTTTTGACTTTTTGACACTACTCTAACAACTTAATATTTTAATGAAACAGCGGGTCTTGGTGTGTGTATTACCAATCAATGCTATGCAGGTGGGAGTACAGTATGTTAATTCAAATTACATCACTCAGCTACTTGGAGGCTGATAAGGACTAGGCCAACTACGTAATCGTCGGGTGAATGTATCTAGGAGGGCGTTTTCGCAACGGCCGGGTTAGGCCTACGACGGGAACACTCACAAATGGGGAATACTAAAAAAAAACGTCACATCGGGTTCGAATCCAGCCCCCATATGGGATTAATCATCCCTGGCTGTTCAGACCGTCACATGGGACAGTCAGCCGTGGTGCCTTGTACCTTGTGCCTTTGCAAGGGCAAGTAAAAGACCCCATCCAAGTGAGGAACATGAGTAGCTTGAGATGGCCTCTTCCGTACTTACTAGGGCCAATAATGCTATGGCTTCTGCCCTGATGGAATAGTCAAATACAATGTACAAATAAACCAAGGCCAGATTTGTTATTACATTCCTCACTTTTTCGCAGTGTTTCGAAACGTCTCTATTGCTCTACTTTTACTCAGTCTTACGTCTGCCTGTAGCTTTCCTGCCAAGCTAATTAGTTCATGCTAATTAGTTAATGCAAATTAGCCTAATTAATAACTGTCACTACAGAATCAGAGTCAGAAATTGCTGGTGGGAGCAGGACTCTCATCGACTGTGCTGACATCTAGACCGACTCCACTGAACCTCGCTAATCACTTTAGATTATCAATAGTGAGGTTTCGCCAAGCTGACGAAACACGAAGAACGAAATACGAAAGTCAACTTCATTTCCATGACCTAATGTATTTCTGGAGATGGTTGGTACCACAAATTTCCCTGCTGCCAGTGCGTCTTTTAGCATATCATGTAAGACCGAGAGAGTTATAGCGCATCGGCATCTTGAATTTTTAAATTTCCACTTTGTTACGAAGTGCAAACAAAAGATAAATTTCAAAGTTTGATATACACCGTAGCTCTATCCGTCTAACGTCATACATGTACCGGTACGCTAAAAGACGTTATTGTAGCAGGCGATATTTGTGGTACCAACCATCTCCTGAAATACATTACGTCATGGAAATGAAGTCCAATTTCGTATTTCGTACTTCGTGTTTCGTCAGATTTGCGAAACCTCACTATGATATCTCCCAAACTACTCATCCGAATTCAATAGAGCAGAAAATCATAATCTGTGTAGTCAATTTTTGGGTGCAACTAGGACTTTAAGTTCCTGACACTCGACTCTAATTTTTAAAATCATATGTGACTGTGGCACAGACTTCGGCACACGCTTCCCGCGGGGATATTATGAAAAGACACCAAGAGAATTATGGGAAAGGGCCCCAGAACGACGAAATTTTGACCCTTAAATTGTTTAAATGTAAATTAGCATCATATCAAGGAAATCAACTATCTCGGTTATGTAAACTCACTTTTCAGTTTGGCGTCAGACGCAGTCTTAATGTAGCATCCCTTTAAGGGACGAAACAGCGTCTGACAGCGAAGGGGGTCGGGATATCACACTGATAATGGCTGCATTGTCCTTTTTATTGACCCTGGGAGGGTTCTCACGGTCTGAGACATGGTTAGGCGGTACACCTGTAAGATGAGATGACCGTGGCCGGTGGTGAGACCAGTGGCTGGCCTCTGGGCAGTTTCCCAGGGTCGGATATGGTCAGGCGTGGGGGACGAGGAGCTCATAGGCGCGGTGGTTGACGGCCGGACTTACATGTAAGACCGAGGCGCCTTGATAGCCTAGTGGTTATCACGTCCGCTCAGCAAGTAGCAGGTCCAGGTGTGACAGGAATCAGAGTCCTAGGAATGTAGATCCGCCAAACAAGAGCCCGCTATTGTAAGGTTCGCTGGAATGGTCATGGTCTCTCTAGCCATATATTCTAATCCCTCGCTAAACAATAAGACGGACTTGGATTCCAGGGGACTTAAATTCCTTTCACACCAGCTGATCAACTTAACACTAGTGGCATAGGCATTCGTGTTTGCGGTTATACTGAGGTTTAGCAAATCTGACGAAACACGAAGTACGAAATACGAAATTGGACTCAATTTCCATGACGTAATGTATTTCAGGAGATGGTTGGTACCACAAATGTCGCCTGCTGCAAGAGCGTCTTTTAGCGTGTGACGTAACGGTAGAGTTCGGTGTATATTACTTTGAAATTTATCTTTCGTTTCCACTTCGTAGATACGAAGTGGAAATTTAAAAATTCAAGATGCCCCATAAATCTTTCGGTCTGACATGACATGCTAAAAGACGCACTGGCAGCAGGGACATTTTGTGGTACCAACCATCTCCAGAAATACATTAGGTCCTGGAAACGAAGTTGAATTTTGTTTTTCGCACTTCGTGTTTCGTCAGATTTGCGAAACCTCACTAATTTCCAAGTTCAAGTAAATGCAATTCGCCAAACGTATATGAAATAAACTTCACAAACAGTAAAATGCATTCAGAATTACATTTTTTTTAAAAACATATAACACTCTTATTGGACATCATGATGCGAATTCTGAGTGCAAAGATCTCAATACATATCGTAACCTAAAAAAATTGGACAAAATTAATGCGGAATCACGTTTTCGATTGCCATCAAGCCATTAAAAAACCCCGCGTACTTCAGAAACAGCTTTTAAAGCCTAAACAAAGCCCGCGAACAAAACGAACAGAAAGATAACCGAATTTTTCTAACTTCGTCTAATGTTCTTGAACTCTCTTCGTCAAAGTGTTTACGATGCTGTTTCAATCATTAAGTACTCCTCAACAAGTAAAAAAAGTACACACAAAATAGAGAGCTTTAGATCGCGTGGAGTAAACGTAAGCGTTACTGTAAGGTAGCGTAAGCGTTTATCATCTATAACTCTGACTGTCCCCATAATGGGATGTTTTAAAAAATCTTACTAGGCCTATTTACTTGCTAAGTGCCCCGTTTGTGGAGGCCATTGTACACAACTAGCACCCAACTAAGCTAGCAAGGTTTTATGAAATTTTTAGTTGGACGGTTCAAAGCCCCTCTGTATTGAATTTTACGGTATGTATTTTCAAAGTGTTAGGAGAATGCAGGTAGAGGTCTCATAGCCTCGTGAAGGTCCCCAAAATGCTTGCCTGATACGTACTTCAAAGAATCAAGACCTAGTTACAGCACACATTTAAAACACTGCACTAAGCAGAGCTCTAATGTATTCAGATAGAGTTATAGTACATTCTACACTACAATAAAGAGATAATGTATGACTTCATTCTTTACATTCAATGTTTGTAAGCATGGATGTTTACATTATGTTATTTTGGACTTTTGGGACATGTCAAGCCACAAAATTGAATACTTTCGGTATCAAAAGAATTTCTAGAGGGGCATGCCACCAACAAATTACTCATAAGACAAAGAAAGACTGGACACAAACAAACAAAATGTAAATAAACAATGATTTTCGTGGCCCGTGAAAATACCCGTGGTACATTATCTTTAACGTCGGAGGACGTACATTTAAACACTTTCTGAATTGAATACACTGTGGCTTTAAATTCTTCAAACAGATAGGTAAGTCATGTCACTGCATGTTTTGTCGAAAAACAGCAGATGTAAAAGTGACATACCCCCTTCATCGTGGGAACTTACCAGATATATCAACACCCTTACAATATGGTTATACATTTTCAGTCACCCAAGCACCCTGACGATCTCCGAACATAATAAACACCAGTTGTATTTCATAGCGCTAGTGAACAAAACCACTTCATAAAATATCACTCAAGCATCTGTTAAGATATCAAAATATCAGAATTCCGCTGGTCTCAAATTACAATCTTTTGAATTTTTGTTCATTTCTCTTTATTTGGAGATTTTGAATTTCAACATATTGTGCTCATTATACGCGTTTTGGAGCACGTCATTGTCCAACTGACACGTGTTGAAGTTTGGAGGGCTATTGTCTTATCGCACCCACCTCAAAAAGGCCCTTAAGGGTCCTCAAAATGTTGGTACATGTACCTCTTATTGATGGCAAATTTTGAGGATGTCACTCTGAGAACCAAATGGTCAGAGTGGTATAGTGAAGGCATCATGTCCTGTCACACTTGAGGTTGCGGGTTCGACCCCGTGACCCAGTTTCCGTGCGAGGATAGGGTAACTTTCTTTGGTCGTACAAATTTATATCAGTATTCCGGTTTCCTCCTGCGGTACCGAATACCGAACTCATCTATCTGAAAATCATGGTGCACGACAGGTGTGGAAGGAACGGTAGTCCTAGGCATGGATGTCCTGGTTACCATTGTCAGCTACTGCAAGGTTATAAGGCCCAGTTTGTACAGGCCGATGTACACAACTAGCAACCAACTAAGCTAGCAAGGTTTTATGGATTTGGGCCCAGGGGTGTATTTGATTGTATCAGATTTTTCCGTCGTATCATTATTGGCCCTGGTAAGTATGGAAGAGACCATCTCAAGCTACTCATGTTCCTCACTTGGATGGGGTCTTTTACTTACCCTTACAAAGGCACAAGGTACAAGGCACCATGGCTTACTGTCCCATGCGACGGACGTGAAGAGCCAGGGATGATTATTCCCATATTGCCCGGCCGGGGATTCGAACCCGGGACATCCTCAAGCTAAAAGCGTTAACCATTGGGTTATCATGGGATTCGAACCCGCGACCTGCACGTGATAACCATAAGGCTTCTTATTGATGGGACTTATATTACTATCACACCTCTTCAAGCACATCCGATTGGGGGGGGGGGATCCCAGCCACCCCCCACCCACCCACCCCAAACCTGTTGGTCTTTGAAACACTCGGGACGGCCCTCTTAATGTTTCGAAAATTTTATAAGTAGCTGAACCAAAATGCAATTTCCTTGCATTTGATATATCAATAAAGCAATGAGGAACCGGAGTGCCGTTTTATCCCGACAGGTCGGCGCTGCGAGCAGTGCGACCGAAGCGACGTCATTGACGTCGTTTTAGTGTTGACGTTACGTCATGAAAACAAATACCTGTACATTTTCTACATGAATAATGAGATAAAGACGTTGCCATTATCACCACCCATTTCTTCATT
>NMRB01002850.1:33900-46558 GCA_002633025.1 Notospermus geniculatus
GAAAGTCACGGCCGAATTTCACACGTGGGGAGTTGTTTCATGTGGCAAAACTCGTCTATTTTACTGACTCGAAAGCAGATTTTCTCTAGAATTTCGTTACTTTAGTAAAATAGGGAATATCTTCTCCCAGATGCATGAAAAATAAAAACGGTTTCTTTACAAATAAGTTTCGAAATAGAGGTGTCATTTGGTGTTGTCAGTTTTCACCCGAGATGGTCCGCAATCAATGACGTTTATCTATAGTGTTGTCGTCGGCGTCGTCTTCGGTGTTTCGGGGTTGGACAGGGCGTTTTCTTCGTGCTAACCCGGGGATCGAGGTTACCAAACGGCCTGGGGTGTCAGAAGCTTTGTCAGGTCCGTAAGCATGTGACAGACTCCCTCAGCCATTTTGTAGGCTACCTGAGCCACGACACCATCCGTAGCATCGTGAGGATATCATCAGGGCCTACGCGTCCGATCCCGACGTCATTCTGCGGCATCCTGAGAACATCAGGGGTTCTTAGCGCTGGCCTCCTTCGTCACCGTGAACATGGAGGTAATAAAGATACATCCATGCCGTGACGAAGTGTGCGGTGACGAAGGGAGCCAGCGCTAAGAACCCCTGATGTTCTCAGGATGTTCTGGGGTGCCAAATGAGGTCCTGATGCCTTCCGTATGATCCTTAGGACATGCTGATCCGTCTGACTGGTTCGCCGTCCTTCCATTCTGCATCGACCCGTGGGAACTTGCTCCCATGTTCCGCGGTGGCAGGACCAGTTATGAAAAGTGACTCGAAATCTCGAATTTTTGACGCAAAAAATCTGGCTAACTGCACACTGAATTGAGAAAATAAGGCTCAGGGCACCTTCTTATGACGGTTCCCGAGGGCCCCCGAGCCTTATTTTCCCAATTCAGTGTGCAGTTAGTCAGATTTTTTGCGTCAAAAATTCGAGATTTCGAGTAACTTTACATAACCCTTAACCTCTTTCTGAAAGCCTTCCGACTCGAAAAACGGAATTTCAGTGCAGGCCAATGGAGTCGGGCGAACAGTAGCGAATTATGACTAATCGACACGATAGATTTGGGAATTGGCTTGTTTGTACTTCTATTATCGGAGGTCTACAAAATAAACACCGTTATTTACAAAGGGAATACCGTAATTATGGTGTAGAATGAGTCACCGGTGTCGCCAACCACAAAACGTTGTTTGCCCTGAAGGTTCGGTGTAATAGGAGTGGTAGTCCCTTGGTCTGGGTAGGCCATCAGTTGTCATTGCAAACATGAGGTATTCTTTTTGTCGGAATGTCTTCAACAATAGGGAAGTTTCGAAATCAAACGACAAACATAAACGTTAACGACAACTTTATTTTTGTACCGAAAATGCAATACAAAATCTGGTTAATGAAATAGAAATAGAAATAGAAATATATTTATTAATCATAAATGTGTAGTATGAAAAGTAACGTTGTCGTAAAGTTTTGGTTTATCGTTTGATTTCGAAACCTCCCCAATAGAGAAGTTTGGGTTTTCCGTCTAATGATTCGAACGATAACCAGTTAAATGTCACGATCTGCAGACTTCATACACTATCAGGCCATCAATGCTAGGTTTATCGATTTTATGCATCGGTTGTCGGGACAACTTCTGTGTTTTGAGAAAGGATTTGATTTGATCATGATGGCTGATCGTCGCGTAATTCTGTCATTGGCTTTTAATTAGCCATGTCCAATAAAGGTTTGAGGTGTGCCCGCTGACAAAAGTTCTCAAACTAGCTATTTCCAGACTTCAAGGTGGTCGCTTTGCTCTGACAGCGGAATTTCTCTGTACACCTCTTTGGATGGCACGGCCGAAGCTGCCGATCATATGGAATTACTCCACCTCCCCTCCATATCCATTCCCCCGCCCCTGCCCCTACGCTTGCTCATGCCCCTGCCCTTGCGCATGCTCCTCCCCTCCGCCACCCCTCCCCTCCCTTCCCCTTCCTTTGAGCTTCAATGTCAAGCTGAGCTTTTAGCTTCAATGTTGAGCTAAGAATCCAAGCTCAAATAATGACATCTTTGTTTTCAGGATGACGTCACCATGTTGAACCGCAAGAAAATTTGTTGGTTTCTTCGGGCGGTTTTGGCGTTCCTCTGCTTGGCGCTTGATGGAGGTAAGCACATTCCGTGTATCGTAAATTATAAAAATACTGTCTAAAATGGGGAATGGGACTTCACTTGCTTTCTTCTGGATTCCCGATTATTTCGTTGTACGTCCCTTGTCTATTTCCAGTCTTGGTTCAGGGTGCTGTCACCTTCGAATCCACCCCGTTAGTGAACGCCGTCTTTGGGCAGAATCTGGCATTCAAGTGCACTGGTAAGTAGCGCAGCTACGAATAAAATGGACTGAAACCCTTTGGCTCCTTTCCGTTGTTGACCTGCACTCTCAGTGGTAGGCCTAGCCAACATTCCGTCAAGATGGACAGGGGCGTCGGAGCGTTTTGCCTATGGATGTCGTCTGGGGGGGCTGAAATTTGCAATGGAAGTGGGGGAGCCTCACGCGACAAAGAAAGGTGCATGACACCAGCGCCGAAGGCGCGAAGCCGGAGCGGGGGGATCTGGGGGTCCTCCCCCAGAAAAATTTTACGATGAAACACCCTTAGATGCGATTTCCTGGCATCTGACAGCAGATTATAGCATCTACAATACCATATTTTTGGGCGATTTTTATTTGACGTGCGTTTGCTCTGTGCCTTTGACCCGATGTTAAAAACACAATATTTTCAGCAAAAAAGTGAGGGGGCTATAGCCCCCCCAGCCCCCCCTGCTCCGACGCCCCTGATGGATATAACGTTTACACATGTACTCCGTCAAATTTCAGATTCAACCGCAGGTGCCGCTTGTAAGACGAACCCGAGACTGCCAGAATGTTCTTCCAAAAGTATGTAGGCCTAACCCTGACCCTCCGGGAAGTTATTTCTGAAAATGGTCGTCAGATTTGTATTTGTATTTGTAAAATCGCGTTGCCTGGTTACAGAAACTCTTGGAACATTACGAAACAAACATTTTTCTGTTTGTGCCAGTAGAGGCGCTTCAATGAACCTATACATTAGTTCCTTGATTCACCACTAGGGCTGTCGGACAAGGGGATCGGTAGCGGGCGGCCATGTTCCACTCTCTGACTGGTTCTTCTAAACCCTAGCGGCGGATAACTGAACCAATCTAAGGAGGTGGCGACGATCTAATAAATTCTCCTCGTGATACGGACCACTCTTGACAGAGTCTGCGCTTCTTTTCCAGATGCTAACTACAACAAGATCGCCTATAGCCACACCCTCTCCAACGGCACTGTGATAAAATACGGCACCTGTAGCAAACCCGAAACGGCACGTGGTTGGGAGATCACGTGGGCGTCATGTGACAAGTCATCGAGTTCTCTGATCATCGTTAACGTGACCTTGGAGGTGAAGGGCACGTGGACCTGCGTCAGTGGGGGTGCGAAGAAGGCGCTTTCCATTGGGGTTTACTGTAAGTATATACCGTTAGTCAACTTCGAATTGGCTGCGATGCACATAAATTCTGCTTACAGAGCTTTGTGAAACACGCCACTGGCTGAAAATCGCCTAAACAACACGCAGCGTCAAAATGCCTTTCTTGGCACAGGCATTTGGTACGGTAAAAAGATCTCCGACAAAAAGAACTGACTTGCTTCGAAGCTGTGCTCCACCAACTGAAAGAAAGCTTGCCTACCGACCATCCCATCCTGAGAACATCAGGCGTTCTTAGTGCTCGCTCCCACAAACGTTGAGGAAGGGAGCGAGCACTAAGAACGCCTGATGTTCTCAGGATGGACCATCCATCCTGTCCAACCATTCACCCGCCGACTGCCGCGTTTGCTCTCCCAGCTTCGTGTGTCTCACTTCGCTTTGTGTAAAATTCTTCAGATCCTCCTATGTTGGACTTCGAAAATGCCAAGATATACCCACCTCCGGCCACTCTCTCAGTCTCTCTCGGTGAAAACATCGGCTACACCGTCTATGTCAAAGCCAATCCCTCTGTTTCCGAGTACACCGAATCATGCCTCCGTGCCAACGTCGCTTCTAAACTAAAACTCATCCAGATAAAGGCAGGGAAGGAGTACTTGCTGTCTTTGAAATCGGCCGCGTACAGCGACTACGGGGTCCACATTTGTCGGATTAAGAACCTAATTGGGATACTGGAGCTCAAATACTTGGTGCAACCCAAAGGTGAGTACCTCAACTTCCCATGGCATTGCTGACGAGCGGTGGCGGTAAGTCTCCGTCTACCGTCTCTCAAAACATTCTCACTGGTATTCTGCGTACCTTGCTCCGCCTCGTTGCACTTTTCGCCATTTTCTTCCCTGAAACCGGAAATGGCTTTCTTCTTGCTCCGTCTTGCGCCGCACAACAGTCATATGCCCGGTTGTTCAGGTCTGGCTCACCTGAGCCTAGCTTATTCCTCAAACTCGAGTTCACGTAAGTCGCGCTTATGCCTGGTCATAAGAACTGCAACGCGCTGTGAAATATAAGTCTGGCTTAAGCCACGCTTATGTCGGGATCGACCCAACTCTGGCTTAAGCCAAGGCTGAACAACCGGGCAATACACTCCAACTTTTCACCCAAACTTACAAAATTCAAAATTCATGATGTATCTCGCGATTTGACAGTTTTACGCACGAATTCTCTTAGGTGCGAGTTAGCCTTGGTCCCCCGGGGCCTTGGTACAAACTGTCGTTGTCCGAGGTACCAGTTGTGTTAGGTACCAGTTTTCCCAGTAGATTGTCCTAGGTACGAATCATCCTAGTACGGATTGTTCTCGAACAGATTGTCCTAAAGGTAAGTATTGTCCCAGATCAAATTGTCCTAGATACGAATTGTAGGGCCTATACTGGGTACCACAAATTTCGACACCACTAAAAATACGTATATGAAATAGAAATCGGGTTTCAAAGGTGAAAGACATTGCTTCCTATCAGATTCGAACCCACGGACCCCCGCATGAGGCACCAATCGCCAGCACTAAGGGGTAGCACGTCTTAACCGCTAGTGTCCAAAAAATACGTACACCTACTACCCTGGTATTTTTCACTAACTCTTGTCTACCGTGTCTTAAATCAGGGCCGGATTTCACCATTAGCAAAGGGAAGATCACAGCAGTTTCGGCAAAACTCGTCTGGTCTCCTCAGAACATTGACGACTACACTCCAAGTTACATCATCTACTACAAACTCTCTAATGGAACAAAATGGCTAGCGAGCAACGAAAAGAAGCCGTTCACTCAACCGACGGGTCTAACGGTGACCTACAAGCAGGGAAACTTAGTGCCTGATTCGGATTATGATTTCAAAGTGAAGTTAGTGATTGAAGCATTAAAATATATGAACGCCGCGAAGTCGAACGAGTTGCTGCGAATAAAAACTTACAGTAAGTGTTCTGTGGTTTCTTCTGAGGTCTACGTTTTCTATCACGTCTCTTGGTCTGGAATTTTTGGTCACTCTTTCCTGTCATAGGACATTCTGTCTTAAAGCGGCCCTCAAAGTATCGAGGTTGTCGCTGACAAACCGATCCGACAACAGCGCCCTCTATGAACCAACATTTTCCTTTCAGGTCGACCAAACATAACAACCAACAACATCCGGGTAACTACGGACGCAGACTTAGGCGAAACTTTCGTCGCGTGGGATAGCTTCGTCGGGCGTTACACTCGCATTGAAGTGAAATTCTGTTTATTGGAGCCCACTGGGAAAGTAGGAACGTGCGATATTTTAACTATTAGTGACCCCAAGCGGACAAAAGTGAAATTAGACTTAAAGCGGGATCGGAGTTATACATTTTATTTTTATGTATTCGACGGAGAAGATGAGGTTTTTGCGTCTTCCGCGCTTGTGGCCGAGAGTGCTACCGGTAAGTACTTAAACCACTTTCCATCCTCCAACATAGGCCTAGCCAATTCCCGGGAATGCTTTCCTACAAGGCAAGACAATCGCGCGTCTATCCTGCATGCTTCGACATTGGCTCTCACATCTGAGCGAGTACTGGGATGACGTCACTGGGTAACGCAGTGACGTCATGAGGTGACGCACTCTGATTTGTCGAATGCATTCGACACAATTTCCCTTCGATACATACGTAAAGCGGCCCATACACTCGCAATACTATTGCACAATATGAGGCTCAAAATGGGCGATATTATTGTCAATCTTTCTTCTACCCATGTGAAATAGAAATAGGGTTTCCAAGGTGAAAGACACTGCTTCCTACCAGAATCGAACCCACGAACCCTCGCATATGGCATCAATCGCCAGCACTCAGGGGCACACGCCTTAAACCACTAGGCCAAATCCCCATCTTCAAAAAAGATGGTTCAATGACCCGTGTTTAAACGAGGCGTCCATAAGTACCCATCATGCCAATAGCCCCATTTGGGCCCCATATTGTGCAATAATATTGAGCGTGTATGGGCGGCTTAAAACACAAATCAAAACATCGGCTTGTTGTCTTTCAGATCCGAATTCAGGGGTCAAACTGTCCGGTGGCGCAATCGGCGGTATTGTGGTGGGTATCATTGCTGGTTGTTTGGTGCTAACCGCCTTGATCATCGTGGGGGTCCGTGCCATGAGAGAACGGAAACAGGAAAGGTAGGAACATTGTTCCAGACCGGTCACACTATGTAGGCCTAGGCCTCTGCCTAGGAATTTTCACAAGCCCCCGAAACGCGAACGCCAATCCCATTGTCCGATGCCACGTTGAGAGCACGAACACAAGGATAGAAGACGTTCGCGTTCGCCTGAAACGTCAACACAAACGCAGCCAACGCCCGATTCCAGCGAACGCATCACCGGGCGCTTTATGGTCTGGCGTCCGAAAACACCCGGCGCGCCTGAGTTGAAGTTATGGTACTGCGTACACGATGTATGAAACCCTTTACAATCTTTGCCTTCAGATCGAAGGACAAGACAACCCACAGTGAATCGAAAAAGAAGAAAGGTGACCGTCCAACCGTCAGGTTCGGTGGTGGCCAAGAAAACCCGAGTATGGTCCCTGACCCGTATCTTCGGGTCGGCGACATCGAAAGAAGACCGGCCAACGGCAAGACACCGAGTTCGACGATAGACAGCGCCTATAGTGGAGGTTAGTTCGCCTTTCATGTGAAATTTTTTTTAAAAATACTTCCTTTTCACTGGCTGGTGTTCATGAGAGAGTTTTCGCTGAGCCCCAAAACGCCGACGCGAACGTCTATCCTTTTGTTCGTGCTCTCTTTGCGGCATCGAACAATGGATTGGCGTTTGCGATGGCGTTTCGGGGGCTTTGTGAAAACTCTATCGCCACCAGGCCCCGAAGTAGGAATCTCCCTCGTCTAATATCACTTTCCAAATCACAAAACTGTTTCTGTTGGACTAATATCCAAGCGTTTTTTCAGTCTATGAAACCGTTGAAGACGACGGATCAAGATTTTACGAAACGTAAGTAACGATTTATTTCCGGTTCCGGTTATCTGCAAATGTTACTTGCACACAATAGATGAAAGATTTTACTCTGGACCTGTTTTTTCAGTCCTCTGCCTAGTCCGCCGCAAAAGCCGCCGGATTCATCAACGTATACTCCCCTGAATGCCGAGAGAATATACCTCAACCTGCCACCACCTGGTAAGTCGGCCCACCTGCAATGAATAGGGAGGTTTCGCAAGCGCGTACGTTTTTGAGCTTTTAAGGAGCCCAGTATTTTCTCGACAGAAGGTGCCCCGGCGCCACTCTCCGACCCAAGGGACCAACTACGTTGTCGGTGAATGGACCCGATTTACTACGTACATTTTGTAATGGATTTTTGTAGTTCGTGTTGCTGCCGCTGGGTGGCTCCCTCTACGTCGGTTTGTAGGCCTACATCCGCTCACCGTATTCTAATTTCAGAGTCTGGCCCCTCATCCGCCGGACAAACATCACCAAAACTCGACAAACAGCAGAGAATATATGAAAATCTTCCACATCCTGATGGTAATAAAAAGGCACGTCCGCCAGATGTCAGCACTGTCAGCCATATCTACGTCAACGCGGGTTTTAACCGCGGCAGCAGCTCAATAGAAGATGGTACGTATCAAAAAAGAATTTTTCCTAGTGGTCACGTGGTTCACTGGCATCAAGTCAAAATGATTGGCCTTTGCCCTTAATCTGCATATCACAGACGTCCAATCAAATATGATTGGCCCTTGCCTCTTGTCCCGATCTGCGTATCACGGACGTCAAATCAAATATGATTGACCTTTGCCCCTAATCTGCATATTGTAATGGCGCGGCGCAGATTACAGTGTTGGTACTGAGGATGTTCGTAACGTGCGCCTACAAGCGCACCTGGCATCAATTTTGCGGCAGAGCTCCGCAATCCAAGTTTCCGTTTTCACATGTCCAAACGATTTTTCTTTAAATTCTCTCCATTTAAAGCGGCAATGCCAGAAGAGGAGCGGCGGAAACAGCAGGCTGCCGCGGCAGACGGTTCAGGTACTTCTGCTGCCTCTGCCTCGCCATGCTTTTAGCAGTTTTTAGTTAGACTGATCAACAGTCATAACATTGTCTAATGCCCTGAGTGGTTTATGTCTAGCCTAATTCGGCAATAAGCGTTTGCTGAAACCGATTGCCGGTAAAAGTACATGTAATCATGTTTATCGGCCATTCAACGAACACACCTCAGTATACTTTACAACAAGCGACAACAACGACTAACTAGGGCTAGGGCCCATTGGCTCTCAGTCTTGCGGCGTCCAACGGCAACTTTTGTCCGATTCATGCGTTTTGTGACGTGCTATCAGCTTTAACACTTTTTTCACGATTTTCGCTTTAGAACCACCTATTGGCGAGTAGTAGCACTAGGTAAAGCCATTCGTTAATCTGTCGATTTGGCGCTGCGCTGCGGTCAGTACTTTTGCGTCTGCCGGCCGAAGGTTTCTTAGCATAGGCTAATAACAACCAACGAAGCCCTTATCTGCTCTTTTGTCTTCTTGCTTTGCCTTGCGGGGGGGGGGGGGGCTATCACAGCAATGACAAACTTGCGCCCTTTCCAGACCCTCCCCAAGCAAGAATTCCAAGCAAGACTCAGGGCTCTAGCCTTGCCTACCTCCGCCTTACATCAAGATGCAGCAAGTTTTATGTTCGCATCAATGCTCGCTTTTGTACAGTGTCGAAATGTGTGCACTCCATGCTGCAGTGTGATTGGTTGCTTCCATCGTGTCGCGCCCTCCGCCTTCTAACCAGATAGCAATCCATAGGTAGACTGGTTCCCGTTTTGCGCTCCAATCCCGCGGCCCAACGGTCCGTTCCACAACATTCAATAAGTGCCGCGGGAGTGGAGCGGCAAAGATGGGAACCAGTTCGATCAACTTCATTTAATAGGGAGGTTGCGAAATCAAACGATAAACGTAAACGTTAACGACAACGTTAATAGAGAGCTTCTGCAAGCGCCCGGTTATGCCTGGCTTTCACTGACGCTACGAATGTCCCGAATCGCCCCGAATCTGAAAGTTGTCGGGTTCGCAGATAACTCTCAAACGATTCTTGCAGTTCCTAAATGATTCGTTGATTCCTGAACATTCGTACTGTTCGCGTGAGTTTTTGTTTGTCAAAAACTTTCGTGGGAGCGTTCACGAATTCCACGACACAAATTCAACTACGAAATACAAATTCAAAGAATCATGTAAGAATTGTACGAATAAGGTACGACTCACTTACGAATATTCGTGGCCGATTCGTGATAGATCCGTACTTGATTCATAAATACATTCGGGACATTCGTGCCTGTTTCGGGATGTTTTCGGCGTGGGTCCACAAATTTGAGGGAGACACGAATGGCCAAGAATAGCCCAGAATGCAAAAGAATCCACTACGAGGCTGTTACGGACGATAAGAAAGGGTTGCGAAGTGTTTACGATCTCTACGAATTTGAAATTCGTGGAATTCGTGAACCGTCCCACGAAAGTTTTTGACAAGCAAAAACTTTCGTGGCGGCTCGACGAACTCACACGAACTGTACGAATGTTTTAGGAATCAACCAAGAATCATTTAAGAACTGCAAGGAACGTTTGAGAATTATCTACGAATCGGACAACTTTCTGATTCGGGACATTCGTAGCGTCAGTGAAAGTGGGGCATCATGGGCCCACGCGGAAAACAGGCACGAATGTCTCGAATGTATTTACGAATCAAGTACGAGTATTCGTGAGTGATCGTGCCTTTTGTTCGTACAATTCTTACATGATTCTTTGAATTCGTACTTGTTTCTTAGCCCGTTCTTGACATTCGGCATATTTTTCAACCCGATTGGCCACGAATTGGGACAATTTCAGATTCGTGGCGATTCGGGACATTCGTAGCGATAGTGAAAGCCAGGCATTGGCCATACGACTACGTTTATCTATTGTTTGGGTAATAGATAAACGTCGTCGTAGAGCTGGGCGCTTGCAGAAGCTCACTATTTTTGTACCGAAAATGCAATATAAAATCTGGTTAATGTGTACTACGAAAAATAACGTTGTCGTAATGTTTACGTTTATCGTTTGATTTCGAAACCTCCCTATTGTCAAATCGAATTGGACGAAGACATTCACTGCGGGGCTGAAAATTGAAATAACGAATCAAATATACAATGTATTTATACTGTTTTTTAGGATGATGTTGACACAACAGTTGTGATTGGTTCAAAGGCAAGGACCGAATGAGAGTCATGGATGTGTGCCTGTTAGCATTTGTTTCCCAGCCTCGTTTTCAAAGGTGATGCCCATGCAGAATCATTCATTCATTTTCCTTTCTATTTTTCAGATGAAATAATAGAAACGCGATTCTGATGTACTAACGTGGCAGGATGAAAATAAACTCCGTCCAGAATCTGAGGTCAAAGGTCAGATTGGCTGGAAGTCAAAGCGAGGCTGGTTCTCGCGAGAATATCCGAGAGACTAATATCAAAAGAGGGTGTAGATCGGGTTCATTGTTAGCCATCTTGGACTGCTGCCTAAATTTCACGATGAAGCGCATGCGCACTCAGTCCGGTGGGAAACTGGCAGGAAGATTACTTTGGGAAATGCACTTTTCCTTCCAGATATGCACCCGCGCATGCGCGACCTTTCGTCATGGTATTAGTTCCTTGACAAAAAAGATGGCGGCTTGTGAACCTCGTCGTTCGATATGTCAAGTAGTGTAGGCCTACTCTGCTATCAGGTGTAACCTTAGTAATAGTCCACACGTAAGGTGGTCAGGTTGTATTTGCATTTTAGACTATTTCTTATAATATGGATACTCCCCTCTCAGAAACAGTAGAGTAACTTAGGGTACATCTTATGCACACGGGAACCCCCCTAGCCCATGCATTAAAAGGACTAAATTATTGATTTGGCGCTTGTACTTTAATGTTACGGCGATTAAAATTTCAATATAATTATTGAAATTTTAATTCCAGCACCTTAATAATTGCTGGAGTCATTGATTTATCACTTAATCCGCAACACACCCAATTATCACACCACATCTGTTATTTGTACTCATTTCCGTTTACATAACTCCCACAAAAACTCTTATTCACCTTTTTATGCCACTTTATATTCCAGTATAAACACGAATTGAGTCGTCATTATAAGATCAATGGCCGCAAAATGCTATAAATACCGTTCGAAGTATTTTGGTTTGATTACAAAAGGATATGAAGTGGACAGCTGTCTAACCCAAACGTCAGCACTTCATGTCTTCCTACAGGACATTTAGAAATTTCACAAAATGGATCAAAATACATAAAAACGCCGTTTCCAATTTAGGGTGTAAATCCAACCGTTGAAATGTTAGTTGTACATCCAATCTCATTTTCCTGTACAAAGCTCAGTTCTTGGGTCCAATGATGAAGTCAGTTCCAAAAATTCAAACCTTAATAAAACATTTTCCCCAAAAGGGATTGATGGGGATTTTTACTATGTGATTGAGGAGTCTTTAACAGGCAGAGTGACACATGTTTTGTTTCAGATTTAATTTTTTCCGGGTTTAACCCATCTCCTATCAGTCTAAAATCCAAAAAAGAAAGCACAAAAATTGACACACAAAGTGGTAAATATCAAGAAGTCAACTTCCAAAACTGCAAATTTTCGACCCCAATCGGGGTCTTCTTCAGGCCTGCACTTTTCCACACTAGATTTCTCCTATCAGTCTAACTGTAGTTTCAGTCTCAACATGTGACCACCCACCCATGCAGGACAGTGCCGTGTGCCTTGTGGTGCCTTTGTAAGGGCAAGTAAAAGACCCCATCCAAGTGAGGAACACGAGTAGCTTGAGATGACCCCCTCCATAATTATCAGGGTCAACATGGATCTATATAATAATGCTGGAAGTCGGCTCAATAAAGTCACACTTAGAAGCTTTGTTTTGCCTCGAAATTCGGTATGGTAATAGAGGATACCATATCCTGATGCAACGGGTGGTTTAATTTGTGAAGAGGACTTTGTTCTGTTAGCAATTTTACTTCTTTTAACGGTGTTGTTCGATTTCTTTCTAAATTCTCCCTACCGCACACAAACTCGTCCCCAGTGGGTTTACGTTCCTACAACACCACTGGAAAGGGCTGACGGCTTCAGGAATACTGCGCATGCGCAATCTACTAATTTTGAGGCGAATCACGCCGAGGCCGCGGCATGATGTTCGCAACAAACCATGCTAACTA
>NMRB01002850.1:56456-85946 GCA_002633025.1 Notospermus geniculatus
GCTTGGGTTTAGCATCTTCATGTAGCTGAGATGACTTTGGAAGATTTGCACAGTTGTGAACAGTACAGCTTGCAACAGATCCACTTTAGTGATTTTGGGGTAAAATTATTGCTGTTGCCAGTTGTGTCACCAAGAACGTGATATGGGTCCAAGGCCAGACCCAAAAATATGTCTGTTTGCCGTAACCCGACCGACCCTACGTAAATGGTACCGACGCAAAACTTTTTATAGGGGTATAGCCAATATATTTTTTTTATGTCCCAAAGGACCCGATTTGCCGACCGGCAATGACGAAGTATGCCGACCTAAAACGTTTTACACTTCAAAACTGAATGCCAATGCGTCTTAAACCCCGAAAGACATTGTTTTTAAACACTAGTGTAGTTTAATTTTATTTTGTGGAAATTGCTAATTTTTTTCCACCTCCAACTAAAAAAAATAAAAATATATGCCTACCTACCTACCCAAGCTATTAGGGCAGGGTAGGGTTACAGCAAACAGACATGTTTTGGGGTCTGGCCCAACGAATTTTTTTCAAAGTACCACCTCACTGCTCTTGCTCACGTCACTCATCTTCGATAATCGAAGGCCGATCTGCTCACCGCTGCGTTACATCGCACATCACCCTTCGAGAAATAGACCAGTCCACGGCGAATCCGCTGCCTCTCGAAGAGGTGTTGTAAAACTTGAATCGTGGTACCGGGTACAAATAGTGGTCGCCGAAGACCTGATATAAAGTGCAATATGATTGGTCGACCGGTAAAGTTGGCATCGTGCCAAGATACGCCGTGGACTGGTCTATTTCTCGAAGGGCGATGTGCGATGTAACGCAGTGGTGAGCAGATCGGCCTTCGGTTATCAAAGATGACGTCTCTAAAACGTAATACAACTTACTCCCAAAGTGCCACATGCAAATCCTGGCCTCAAATACAAATAAAACTAATGTATCTATATTTCCTTNCCCCCGTTAATGTTAAGCTTGAGCTGAGGGGACACAGCATCCCACTCCCTGAACAGATGTTACAAACTGACTCATCCCGCAAACATCGTTAAATTTCGTAATTACACGTTCAAACAAAACGACACCAATACTGATATCATACAAATTATCAAGCATCAAATAATCTGTGATAGATGTTCATTTCAAGGAGGGATGAAAGAGCCATGTCACTTTCACACATTAGTATCAATATTGACATTCGTTCTCCAGCTTTGTTCTTCACTTATGATAGTTATATTTGCCTAGTTTACAATTTTCTGATCTTCTTTATGTAATTTGATTACGTTTCCATGACAACACAGTTACAGACCACATGTATTTGTACCAGGTTTTTCCGACATGGCCGAAGCCAAAGCATCATTCGCCCTTTAAAGTACAGAGGAGGCCACCTCAAGCTGCTCATGTTCCTCACTTGGATGGGGTCTTTTACTTGCAAAGGCACAAGGTACAAGGCACCACAGCTTACTCTTCCACGCGACCAGACATGAAGAAGCCGTGGTGCCTTATACAGACCATGTCACCTGACCATACATAGGCCTTTGGGGGGGCAATAGTAGTGCATCATTCTTTCGGCAAAGTAAGGCACAAACACCCCATCGAAGATCCCAGTCCCCGACCCTCTTCAAGAACAAACATAGATTTTGCCCTCAGAAGCAAAACCACCATGGCGAGATATTGAACCAAGAAGCCCAAGAATGTTCACAACTATTTCTGCGAGTTGCTGGGACAAAATTGTTCAATTCATCACAAAAATGGCTCAACAAGTCCGCGACATTTCTGCACAAGCACTTGTATTATTACTCTTTCATGTCGTGAGGTTAATCTTGTTTTTCTTGGCCTCGGGTCTCTTGGTATTCGGCAAAACTTGTAAGAGGTATGGGGCTAATCCTCAAGTCAACATACACCGCCCTCTTTAGTGTAATAGGATGACGACTGTGATCGTGGGTGTTGAGCGTTCGTGCAAATATCATGACGAGATTCCGATGACAGGGACGAGACAGTCGATACTAAACACAGTGCGTGCAAACGTTACAATAATCTGGCATCAATTTGCGACACTAAAATGTTCTATATATACACTTTAGTGCCGCGATTTCACCGAATGACGATCAAATTAAAAATGTCTCAATTCCTTGTTTTTGATCTGACCGCATTGCGCCTGGGGGGTTATCCTGCGTGATCACTAGTGCATGTTGGGTAGTCTTTGTTACGTCGGTCGGGTGAAAAGACTTGTTGAGATGTTTTGTGATGTTTCTTTATTGTCGACTAAGATGATTTCCTTTTCGGCTGTCTAGATCCTGTTCAATTGATGCACTGGAAATGTCATTTTAACCCATTAAGTCCTCATAGCAACTTATCACAAAATCTACGTGTACAGACCATTACTGCAATGGGGGACTTTCCTCACAGCCGTTAGAGGCCGCCTGCTAGCGGTCCTAGAACATTCCACTTTGACGTCAAAGACGTAAGCCATGGCCTTCGTGTATGGATGACATCATGGCGTACACTTCTTCTCTATGACGTCACATTTTGTGACGTCCTAGGACCGCTACATGTAACTTGTGGTGGCCTCTAACGGCAGGAAAGTCTCCCATTGGATCAGCACTGAGTTCTNGATTCCAACTTCTTTCATAAAATCAAACCTGTCAGGCCACATTCACTCAAATTGGTGCAAAAATTGTTGAGGCTTAAAATTATAGCTGTTGTCAGTAGTTTACGGTTGGCATAACGGTACGAGCCACACAATGCGCCGACATTGTGAACTACGGGCCTGAGAATTTCGTCGAGAAATAAGATAGGTGATTTCACACCGACGTGAATTGCTTTAATCAAATTTGGTTTGAACTTGATAACTGAGGTTTTTAAGGAGTCGGTTCAATCGAGCTAGAAAATGGAAGGATTTGATGAGTAAATTGCACCGCGAGACGCACAATAGGTCAATTGATCTGAACGAGTTCTTTCAGGTTAAAAATTATAACGAATTCAAAATACGAAGTTTGACATGTATGATAAATAACACAAATGGACCGAGGTGTATGAAAGATTGAAGCCTGGCGACAGCATACTACTTCTGATGTGTGTCTGGTGCGATCCCCTGTCTGGTCAGAGCTCTCCTTCATGTTATAGAGAGGGCGACGCTCTTTGACAGTGCTTGTTTCCTCCACGCACTCAGGTTTCCTCCTAATGTGTATTAGATTTTCTGTCAGGACCAAAGCCATAGCATTATTGGCCCTGGTAAGTACAGAAGAGACCGTCTCAAGCTACTCATGTTCCTCACTTGAATGGGTTTTTACTTGCCTTTGCCTTTACTTTTGCCTTCTGGGATTTTGACTCAAAAGTGTCTGAGGAAGACCCTGGTGGGGTCTACGGCCAGGGTACACTGGTTGAAACGTTGTGTTTCTAAAATAAATGTAGATAGAGTAACCAAAGAATTTTCTCATGTTTAGTTTCACCTATCTAAAATATGTCACTCAAAGAACCCTGGTGGGGGTTGAAAATTTGCAAATATCGGAGACGACTTTATTTATACTGTGTGTTTGCTCGTCAAGTGGCAGGTCCTGGGTTCAAATCCCAGGCCATGGATTTGGCTGTTCAGTCCGTCGCATGGGACAGTAAGCCGTGGTACATGTACCTTGTACCTTGTGTCTTTGCAAGGGCAAGTAAAGACCCCATCCAAGTGAGGAACATGAGTAGCTTGAGATGGCCTCGTCCGTACTTACCAGGGCCAATAATGCTATGGCTTTGACCCTGATGGAAAAATCAAATACAGTACAATTTGCTTTGTTCTCTATTGTTGGTCCTTTCCCTGAGTGGGCAGTCACCGTGGAAACCCACCAGCAGCCGCTATTTCGAATTACCCCATCGTTTCAACAAAAATATAACCTCAATTATTAACACAAACCCACTTTCAAAGTCTCATGCGAATCTGAATTAATGAGCCTTGTCGTTTCAGGATGGTCTCATTTTCGACCAATCACATCCATTGTTGACGTATGCTGCTGAACACAGCCACCGTGAGTCATTCGGACTAGACGTACATGTATGCATTCAAATGTGGAGACGATCCTAAGGATTTCGCTGGATGTACAAAAATATTGTGAATCTCATCTCTGGGTCAGTGAATATACAGCCAGACCCAAGGATATACTAGTTCGGTAAGTCTCCCATCCTTTGTAAAAATCAGAATTCTCATTTTGGCAGTTGTCCGGCATACCAGCCTGTTCGTCACTTTGAATAGCGAACATCATGAACATGGTCGGGCGGTATTCATAATGGGATATTTTTAGCCGTGCACGCAGTCTGTGGTCTGCATGGCTCACGACACTAATAACACTAGTGTTGATGCGATAGACAGCAACAATTCAGGTCTCATTTTCTCTGTCATTTTCAGAAGAGTTCACAGAACTTTCTTTCAGTCATCTTTCTGTTCTACAATGTAGCACGGGCGGCTCCAGGATTTGGGAAAGAGGGGATGCCCTGTCTTAGGAACCATTTGAAACTTGCAGTCACTTTTAAATGATTTGCTCCAAATTCCAGAACTTCACGGTTGATTTTACAGATTTGTAGCCAAAAGGGGTGGCGTGCGCCTGGGGCCCCTCTGGATCCATGTCTGTGTTCTAGGATATTGGTGATCATCAGGGTGTTGGGTGAGGTCCCCGTCTGGCAGTGTGTTCCATCCCAACTACCAGAAAAAGGAGCGTCCCCTTCCAAAAATTCTCTCCTTGTACGACCCCAACAGACTTCATGGGAAAGGATCTCAAGCATCTATGATCAAGTCTTCTGTCTCAGTCTCAAGTCTACCTGATAGTATACCCAGACCCTTGGAAAAAGGATCGGGCTACCCCCTTCCAAAAGTTCCTCCTTGTCTGCCCTCAAACAGACTTGGTTGGCAAAGAATCTAAAAGCCCCTATGATCATGTTCTTCAATCTCAGTCTCAAATCCACCTGACACAGTGACAGTATGAATATACCCGGGCCTTTGGAAAAAGGGTCGAGCTACCCCAACAGACTTCGGGGGGTTTGGGGCCAAAGGATCTAAAAAGTCTATAATCAAGTCTTCGCTCTCAGTCGCAAGTGATGGTATGCTCCAAACTGTTGGAAAAAGGAGGTGCCCCCTCCAAAATTCCTCCATATACCGGTACACCCGCTTCAATTTTGTTTTGGGGGGAGCTTTTCAGTGTCCGCAGGGTCAAGTCTCTGGTTACTGGGACTTCTCGTCCCCGGACACCTCGTACCCTGGCAATGTCACCTTCCCATCAAGTGATATCATTTGTCAAGGTTGTTGCTAAGGGAATGCAAGTCGGGTGTGTGAAACAACATCTGTTAAACGGACCATAAGGGTACTTCAGTCCGAAGTACCAAAGGTTTTCATGGAAATTACTTCATGTGGCTGTGTGGTCATCTACGGGAATCAATATTAGGTAAACACCTCATATTCCTGCAGTTCTAATCCAGGTTCAGCCCACTGAACTGGCTCTTCTGATGACAGGCACCAGGTCCTCGTAGGGTTGAGGGGTGAATGTCGTCCACTCTGAATCCTAACCCGTGGCCCCTATCCCACAACCCTTGACACCTGGCCTCCTACCCCTGACCCCTAAAGCCTACTCCTAATCTTAACCCTAACCTCTGACCCTTAGGCAGCCGTTACCCTGGATACTGGGTACCCTGTTCCACAGGATTAGACGAAATTTACATATGTACGTCTTTTACCCTTAGGAGGCTTCCTCCCCCTCAAAACAGTTGCAGATTTGCCCGAAGATCTTCTATTTAATGGTCCGGTATGCCGAACGATGAACGCAGTGTATTCCGGTACATTCATACAGTGCTGCACCATGTCTTGAATGACTGCCCGCCTGAGGCGACAGAATTTTGACGCACTCAAACCTTTCAAAACACTTGACATAGAATTCATAGAACAGCGTCCCTCGTTCCTTTGTGGTTTTGAAAATCGGCGATATTGAATTTATGATGAATTTGTTGGTTGAGGTAGATGTGTCCGGGCCAGTGGAGAGAGTCTTTGGCAAGGTTCCATTGACCATCAGAGATCCATGTGGTGTGGTTGGGGATGCGCTGTATCCACCATGTCCACGTAGCACTCTTCAACATGTTCAATACTTGTGTGGCTGGTGTCGGATGAAACAACTGTATGGCGACCGCCCGGTGGTCTTCATTGCAACCGGTAAAACATGCCGATGTAACGTTCTTTGAGTGTTCCCCATCTGTGAGTGTTCCCCTGCTATTGTCTGATGGAAAAGCTGCGACTTGACAATAGGGGACACACAGAGAAACGTCTTGATCTATCTGCCAGCGTTTCCAAAGCGATAGGGGGACACTGACACAGGGAAGGGGAGGCACAGGGTAGGGGAAGCAGGACCTTCTGTGTAAACCCAGCCTTTGGGAGAGTGTCTGTCATGTCTATGGTGGCATCATTTACGCAGCTTACATTATTTTCGCACCTGGGTCACCTCATGTGTGTTTGGAAGACCCCTGGTATGCACATTTGACAGGACTGTATACACTCAGTTCCTGAATGATGAGATTGAGAAGGACAAACGTTTACCCTGACATTGAGCTGAATGGGCGCCCCACGAACCAGGAGAGTCGCCACTCCACGATGATCGCCATTGACGAACCGTGCAGGGGGCCTTCAACAGTTGACAACCTTTTGTCACAGAATACGACTAATTTGAATGAAATAATATAGTTTTTCAACAGACGACCCGAGGCATAATACGCACCATCAGATCAATGTAGTGTCTGTTTCATGCCTCTTGGGCGATATCCTAAGTACGTTTTGTAACAATTTCCACTGGTATTTCCCTCTTCTTGGGTGAAAAACCCTGTCAGTTAGACCCTGTTGTGATCCCGATTGCTATAACTTTACATTGGTCGTCTGTTTGGTTGAGCCATGCAGAATTGTCTGTTTACAATGGGTGCGAGCATTGCCTCTTGGGTTGAGGGGGTACACGTCCCTAGGCGATGAGACTGGGTGTGGATATCGTGAGAATTTCAGAATTTGTGCAAAAAATTGCACCTGCTTGTTTGAGCTAGATGATGTAACTACGTTTGTTGATTAGTCGATTTCATTAAATGTGTTTCAGTCCCTAATGGGAAACTTTCCTGCCGTTAGGCCAGGTTCACATAGAGCTACACGCTACACAGACACGGCGGCAAACAAAGGTTTCATGGTCTTGAATCCTTGTGGAGCCATTGTTTGTCGGCGTGTCCGTGTACCGTAGCTGTGTGTGAACCCTGCCTTAGAGGGCGCCTGTTACCGGCCCTAGAACGTCGTAAAATTTGACGTCACAGACGTAAGCCATGGCGCCACGTCATTATGGATGACGTTGTGGTATGCGCTTCTTCTCTGTGACGTCAAATTTCATGACGTTCTAGGACCGCTAACTAGTGGCGGCCTCTAACAGCAGGAAAGTCTCCCTTTGCCAACAAACCATTTTGCATATCGTCATTATGACCACCCCTTGTTCATCCAATTGACCTTGATCTAATACCCCCTGAAAGTCATTCCTCGCCTCCCGCTGCAATGTTTACGACCAGAATTGCTCCCTTAGCGCCGAGCTTATCTTCCACAGGATTTGTGATGTATTGCCGTCCCCGGGCACGAAAACGTCATTAAATATCCGCCATTATTCTGATGGTGATATTCATCTTCTGGGGATCGCGGTACGTTTGATATGACGTATCATCCTGGATTAAAAACAAGATCGATGTGCGCCAGTGGAACCCAGTGTCACAGACACTGCCATCTTCTAAAAAACTCCATGATTTTGTCAACAACATGAGCAGACGACATTTTAAACCTGGTTTTTCGCAAAGTTAGCTTGTTTCACATCGTATTATTTGAAGAAAAGTTGTTTATTTTAGGTGTCCAAATGTTGTGTCTTCAAATATTTTACGCAATTTTCCAAACACAGATTGTTTTTAAATCATCTGCGTGAATAGCCGTATTGATGGCTGGATCTGATGGCTAGCTCTGTATAAACAGATGGCGTTCCATGATAGCTCTTCAATCTCTCTCAGGTGAGCGCAACCTTGAAAATGAAGCAATGAAAACAGATGAAACTGTCGGAGAAATTTAGCAAGCTTTTCATCAGCTGATTTCTTGCAATTTCCACCAGAGGGTTCAATGTAGCATTGCCATTGTAGATTAGAGGAGAAAAGGGTAGGTAAACCCTTTTTGGCCCCTTTTACACTGTAGTCCGGTTGAAGCATGCAGAGCTCGACCCAGACCGAGCCTGCTTTGAAATTCAAGCGAGACCTGTCCCCAGGCCCGTTTTCACTGCCATTTGGCATTTGGTACCGGGACAAGGTGGCTCAACCTACATATACATTTGGCAAAATTTTACCAAACTTTGCTTGGTTCGGATCAAGCACGGTGAAAATTCCTTGATGACTGGTGCACTGACTATAAATGTCCATGGATAAATTTCCATTTGACCTCAACCTGAATATTCTGCACACATATCGGTCATAAAAATACAATAAAATGGCTCATCTGGCACAGCAGATGATGGTCTGCTCGATCAGCCGGATGGAGTGGAGCCAGCTGGATCATTATGGTTTTTCTGATACCCATCTCTCTCGATATCTCTGCACATCAAACAACAAGCAGAGATCGTCCCACGCAAACTCCAATGTTTATAGAGTCCTATTTCATGAGGACAGCTTTGTGTCCTAAATAGAGAGGTGTCCTGTGAACAGAGGTGTCTGCTATCAAGATTTCGCTGTAGGCCCACACATGCTAAGAATCTATTCACACGATTTTCGAGCGGTGTGATGCTGCATCCTGTGTCCGTGACCTAATGCCACGGAAACAATGCTTTCGAGCGTCTGCCGCTCGAAAATCGCGTGAATGGACAGCCAGCCATAATATGTTGCGAATTTCGGAGACGACTTTACTTTGACTATTGGCTTTATGTCCCTCGTAACTAGGATTCCCATTGGGCTCCTTCTGATAGATATTCTGGATGTGGGCCACAAGCAAACACTTGGAAGGTCGAATCAGATATTTCTTGAGATCAACTGTATTTTGAAGTGGTGATACCTAGATGAGAAAATGCTAAGAAATCTTATATGTGATACATAACTCGGTAAACAGCAGAATCATTTCGAAAACGGCCACTGTACAGACTCCAGTAAACTACCCTACCCTGAATATTCCATCGTTATTCAATACCGCAGCATATCTTAGAAATCGCTGTGCTTGAAGGCGACTGTAAACATGGATAAACCTGGCTGGAATATCAATCTATCAGGTTCATGTTTGCTAGAGTCTACGAGAGGAATGTGCGAGGAATGGGTAAATGTTGGTGTTTCTTTGAAGCTCTGGCTCTGGAAGGGCTCAGTGTCTGTGGTGGAGTCTGGTGTCCTCCTGTTTGTGTTAGGATTAAGGTTGCTCCAAAGGCGGCCAAACCCTCTTGCTCGAAAAAACGCAATCGTCCCTATAACTCAGTTCAAGGCTACTGATAGTGATAGTGCAGGCCACATGATTAGATTTTTGCACCCAATCCCCTCCCCTCCTCCGTCCAGATTCCCTCGCACCCTTCACAATACTTCTTGTATTGGACATGATATGAAGTGTCATGTACCAAGAATTGTCCAGTCCTGTCTGCCCAGACACACATTCCTCACGTCACATCTATTCTTCTCCCATACGGTCTCGTGTATTAGGGGGTCAAGAACCCGCGGAGAGGTACAGAAATGTGTCACAGGACGTTGAGTGCCATTGTGTTTTGGCGTACAAATAATGCTGTAAGGAATCAAGGATTCCTTTATGGTCTGATGTAGGCCTACAGCTGCGTGTCTTGTTATTGTATATTGAAAAGGGTTGCCAGGATGGCAAAGTGGCAGGGGGCCTGCTGCCAATGAAAGTGTAGGTTCGATCCCTGTGCCAGCAAGGGTGACGTCGTGACTTCCTGATGGCGAAGTGGTTTATCAGGGCCTGCCACCAGGGGCACCATTGTGCCCTTTTTTAACCCCCTAGGGCATGCCCCTAAAAAAAATTATTTTTTTTTTAAAGGTTTTTAGTACCCCTAGACCCTTTGCCATGGTCCCTTTTGGTCATATCACCTTAGAAACTGGCTTAAATTGGCTGTTGACTGGAGTTATAGAGACCTTTTTAACTTTTTAGCTTTTCAAATTCCGTTAGAAGAAATGTTGCGAATGAAAAGTGCCCTTTTCTAGGTTGAAGTGACCTTTTCGCAAAGTTTGCACCATGCCCTTCTGAAATCCTAGATATCAAGGTGTCTCTGAGGGCCAGTTAATTTTCTGGATGTGCTGATTGAGCCGTGGGTCCTGATGGGCATATTCAGACAGTATCGCGGCAAAAGTTGACTGTGGAGGATCGGACTTCATAAGCATGGTGTCTCATTCTGGTGTCAGACTCTCCGGAGTGAATTCCAACTTGTTTTGGCAGTCGAGTGATTGTCCACTCAGTCAACTTGTGACATTTGATACGGTCAGGTGACCGTAACATAAATGACCATCCAAGGATGACACCGGCGATCGTATCGCTGTTTAATCCGTCTCATTATCGGACTCGCAATCTTTTGAATCGAGTCCACCCCCTTGGAGCTCATCTAATCCCTCCTAAGATCTAAATTAAATTACTTTTAGTTCTCAAGATGGACCAAGGGTCAGTACACCTTAGAATGTTTCACTGAGGTGGAACTGGCAATTAGGACACCTGTAAAAAGACAAAGGGGTTTAGAGGAAACGCTGGACAAGTGGATTTGTGAGGGGTCTCTAGGGAAAGGATCTAAAAAGGGGTAGGGTAGAAGCCTGATGGGGGGGAGGGTGTTCCACCACTTGCTGACCAGCAAAAGTCAGGCAAGGCTGTTAGTGTTAAGCTAGGTTCACACAGAGCTTATAGTGCTTGCGCGATCCTAGTCGCAAGCCTCTTCGAAAGGACGCAAGGCCCAAGAAATCTCTGTGTGCACCTGAGGTCGCAAGCCGTTAGTGCTTGCGTCCCGAGTCGCCGGCGGAATCGTAAATATCAAAATTTTTTGATATTTACGATTTTTTGCCGCCGACGTATACGGCCAAGTACAAGACGCAAGACCGGGCAAAGATCCTTGCGACCTCGTGTTCACACAGCGGCGCAAGGATTTAGAGGACTGCGTGATCGTAAGGTTTCACGGATTACGGCTGCGGCTAAGATCGCGCAAGCACTAAGCTCTGTGTGCACCTAGCTTTAGGGTAGCATAGTGGAAAAAGGCAACTCTTACAATCTCTGACATGTCAGGCAGAGGAGCCTTGGTAGCTTAGTGGTTATCACGTCTGCTCAGCAAGCGGCAGGTCCCGGGTTCGAATCCAGCCCGGGCCATATGGGATTTAATCATCCCTGGCTCTTCATGTCCATCGCATGGGACAGTAAGCCGTGGTACCTTGTACCTTGTGCCTTTACAAGGGCAAGTAAGACCCCATCCAAGTGAGGAACATGAGTAGCTTGAGATGGCCTCTTCTGTACGTACCAGGGCCAATAATGCTGTTGCTTCAGCCCTGATGGAAAAATCAAGTACAAAAATGTGAGGCAGTTTGCAAGACGTCGTGGGTTCAATCCCTGGCAAGAACTGCCTTTGACAAGGATCAATACGTATGCAGCAAACCATCATATGTTGCCTGAAAGTCTGGTTTCCTCCTACATTACATTATGGCCCATCACAAAACTTATTCATTATCGTGAACTTCCCACCTTGGGCCTTCCATGGAATTCCAGCAGAAAATGTTCCCAGGAACTCATAAAGTCATTTCACATGCAGGTGATAACTATTGTTATTGCCAACCATAGACACCTCCCTGCCCTGGAACATGAAAGCTCCTTAGCTAATTAACACATAGCTGATTAATTGTTTGTGGCATATGACTGTGTAGGAGTTTGGAAATGAACTATTTTCTCAACAATACATTTGGCGTTGTTGTGGGTACAAACTCTTCAACTGTGGATCATTCTGGGTGAGTCTATGGAGAGAGGGGTGACAGGTAGTGATAAGAAGGCTTGCAATTCTTGAGAGCCAAGTTCTGCCACCAAGATTCAAACCCACCAATGCGGACCCTAGCCCACTGCCTCAGTACGTGTCACTAGTGGTAACTTTTGAAATGAAACTGACATCCTAGGCCTGATCAATTCCCCCCACAAAAGGCACCCATCATCATATAGGACTGGGTTTTGGTGTGCTGCCCTCTATCGTAGCTAGATCCCCAGTCTTCCAGAGCCAAGTTCTGCCACCAAGATTCGAACCCACCACCTGTGGCATGTATACACTTGAATTCATTAAAAAGGGATGAAGGTCGTCCAATCCTTTGTCAAAGTCTTTGAAATTCAACCCCTTCTCATGCAAGGTATCATTGAGGACCTTCTATCCAATTAAAAAGGGGACAAAAGGACCATGTTTTATTGATTCTCGATCCCCCCTCTCCATGTTTAACAAGTGGTTAGATCGAAAGGATAAGAGTAATGGGCCTAGGCATTAGATGTTAAGTGGTATTATACTGTTGACATGGGTCTGTGTTGTGAAAAGGTCTGAAGAAGGATTTTAAAAGGGTGTGAAGATCATTGTAGTGACTTGAGTTCTCACACTGGTAAGCTGAGTTGATCGGGCTGTGTGTGGGAAATTTTGAAAAGAACTTCGAAGAAAGTTTGAGGAAGTGAGGGTGGGGTAATTCATAGGACTGGAAATCTCTAGAAAAACATTCTAAACAAAAAGATGAAAGCGTCCCTCTCCCAACTTGAAGGACCCCTCTCAGCAGGAGTTCCATCCCCACTAACCAGGTAACAGGTCCAACAAAAGAAGAAATTTGCCCCTTGAAATCCTTTTCCAAACAAGATCAAAGGGTCCCAGCCCCAACTTCAAAGGTCCCCGTCTTTGTAGGAATAATTGCTTGCCTCTCCCCTCCCAGGCGAGACGTCTTTCAAAAGAGAAAAGGACACCCCTTCGACCCCCCAAACTAACAGGAAACAGCCATATTTTTGCGTTCGTTGCAAACTTTGTCAAAAACCGAAGGGAAAAATCTGTTTGTGTACAAGTGTGGATTAAGGGGGCTACTCTGTCAGGGTTGAATATGTGCCTTACTGAAATGGTGATTGTGGTGCCAGCAGGGGGTCACACCAAACAGGATAACAACCTCCCATGCAGACCTCGTAGTAGTTGCACTGCTGACACGTTGATTACTTTTGCTGATTTGGCACCCCATAGGCTAGCACCCCCTGGTGTGATTTTTCACCCTTCCATGGTTTTCTATGCCGAAACTGGCACCCCTCATGTTAATCCCTTCAAAAGGGTTGGTGTTTCTAGTCACGGAACATGAAAACACTTCGGAGGGGGTCCTTCTCGGTGATTTTGGTTTGTCCAAACAGGGGCTCCCATAGGTCACCTCAGAGCAGACGAGGGCAGGCCTAATTGGCTAAATAGTAAAATTGTCTTTAATTTCCTCATTAAGTCTTATTGCGTCCACGTTTTGCTCTAAAATTGTGACAGGAGCTAAAAGTTGTCAATATTAATTGAATCTAAAGTGATTCTTGCTGTCACAAAAAAGCCACTCAAGGGGGACCTAGGCCTAGCTATTTGTCTTTAATTTGCCCATTAAGTCTTATTGCGTCCACATTTTGCTCTAAAATTGTGACAGGAGCTAAAAGTTGTTAATATTAATTGAATCTAAAGTGTCTCTTGCTGTCACAAGAAAGCCACTCAAGGGGAACGTAGGCCTAGCTATTCGTCTTGCAGGTGTAGTCTGGCAAGGGTCTAAAACGTATCCGGCAGGAGGCAAATAGCCCCTTCCTTGCCTTGTAGGCCTACCCTGTTACTTCTAGGCCTAGCCTCCTATCCTATTTCAGAATCAGCCCAACCCCAAAGCTTGAGACTCTCGGTCTGGTACACAGTCCCTATGACCGAAGGATCCTGAGAAAAAGGCTGGCATTTTCTTCCTTACTTCAAAATCTTTATCACATCTTACCATTTTGAATGTCCTATCGTCAAATGGAAAAGTCGAACTTTTATAAGTTTGTTTACAATCAAAAATCACCAACAAAATGCCTCTTCAAAGTGACATGAAATTAAGGCTGGGGTGAGTCACCCCATGAATGGTCATCACACACACTAACTCAGTATGGGTCTTCGTACAGGGACAAAGACTACGCCCAACAAAAGCCTTTGACAAGCCCATGAATCTGTTTAAATGACATACTTTTCTGTGAAATGTGTGTAAATTGTTGTGTATGATTGTCGGTCGTGGTCATCTTCAAATGTGGACCATTCAACAGGGCTCATTGAGAGCTTGTCAAACTCAAACGACACGAACCTAATGTCGTCTCAATGCTGTTTTCTTACTCGGGGTATTTTGAAAACCGTGGACTTCCCTTGGAAGATCTAGTCAAGGGATTTTATCACTGAAAACTGAACACCTTTGAAGATCATTCATTTGTGAGTGAATGAAATTTAAAATGGAAGGGACTCTTTATTTTCGTCAATTGAGGAATCTGAGTTGTGATCCTTGAGAAAATGGAGAAAGCTATGAAGCTGCAAATTGCAGCGATTATTCTGTACAGCACAACAAATAATCCGTGAAATTTGCAAGTGCATAGCTTTTTCCGTTTTCCCAAGGATCGTAACTCAGATTCCTCAAGTGACGAAAATGAATTAGCTCCTTTGGGGTGCCATTGTGAAGTATTTGGGACTGTAGTCAAAAATTTGGAGTTTACGGTATCATCGGTTTCTCTAGTAAGATAAATTTTTCAGAAGAGAGAGTATATGGTGGGGGAGTGTTGAACTGTGCATAAATATCCTACTATAATTTAAGGAATGTGATGGTGGTGTTTGTGTGCGGATAGCTCCCATCTGCCGACATCGGCTCGCCTAGAAATATACCATTTTCCTTTATTACATAGTCCTATTTCAACTCATGTACAAATTATAATTTATCACCTCCACGTTCGCGATAAATTTTTGCGACTTCGGCCTAAGGCTTTTCTGCACTAATCATGCTAATGCCACCATCTTTTTTTATTGCGCTTGTAAACCATCCGCACCAATTCCGTGTGAGCCGCGAAACACCCTACACCTGTCTTCGGCCATCGTCTCATCGCCACATCATTACATTGCATGGGCGGTATCAGGACACTTCCCCTCCGGACAATTGCCCATGATTTCTGCCCCCCCCCCAACATTTACCCCCTTAGGAACCCTCATTTTCACTTCGAAGATCTTCTGCTGAAAAACCCGCTTAGCCATGCCTACCGGGATTTCTACGGCAGTAGCCTACTTCATAAACTAGGCCTAGGCCTACATGTACTTCCTACGGCACCACCAGTATCAGGACCCCCCGACATTACCCCTGGCATTTCCCCCAGAACATGCCCCCAGCATTTACCCCCCCCCCTCCGTAGGACTTATGTCCCTAAGAGATCTGCCCCTGGACATCTATTTCTGCTGAAAAACTACTAAAACCCATAATATTCAGAGATTTTCTACAGTAGGCCTATGACTTCGGCGTCATTTTTTGGCCACCCTTACGGCTTATGGTGCCATTATACTTTTTTTACCACTTATGCCATCCTCTGACCACATGCACCCTGTGCGTGTGCTCGCCATGGGTATCATGCTAGTCTTATCAATCTCCTAAACGTCATTCTACAGTAAGTCATAAATTTATCCAAATAGAATGAAAAAAATTGAGGTCAAAAGGGGGCAGCCCGCCTACTCCTCGTCAAAATGTAGATCAAATGTTTCAAGTGGTTGTCAAATAGAGTTGAGATTCGGAGAAAGTTTTGGCGAGCGTGCCATGTTCTGTCTGCCTCCTATAAGAAAGCAACCCTATACTACGCTGTAGTGGAGTAGTGCCTCACATTACTGAGTTGCCGTCAGGAGGTCTCAAGTTCAAATCCTGAGGTTAGTGCTGGACTTGGCTGTTTATTCTGGGTTCAGCATGTATCCTTGAAGAACTGTAGGCTTGTAGTGGTATAGTGCCTCAAATTGCTGACTTGCAATCAGGAGGTCTCAAGTTCATCTTGCTGTTAGTGCCAGTGTCCCAGAAGAGCTTTCCAATGAAGGAGGCTCATCCCAAACATTTGTAAGTCGTAGGCTACTTTCCCCCGTTTTGACTTCCACGGTGAACATCGCTGCCAGGTCTAAAAGGGTTAACACACCTATGCGCTGATATTATAATACGTGACATATCACAGGTCAGATGTAGATATGATTGCCTGTCCAAAAAACGTGCTGTATGAAGGAAAATCTTCGAGCAAAAGTAAACAATGTGAAAAATTGTCTTCCTTTCATGTTTCACAAGCACTTCACACCACAATGCAGTTGTATGGCTTAGCGCCTCCTACATGAACACCCCTTTCGTAAATGGACTGGTCCATTCTGTGTAGAGTGTCGGGGTTATTCACAGTGTACTCAGAGATAGAAAATTGTGCACTGGGATCATTTCACTTGGAATTTTATCAAGATTTTAAAAACTATTTCTGGATTTGATGAGAAATTCGTTCAATTTCTTTGGATAGAGACTTGAATACAAAACACCATCACCGTGTGTGAAAGTTGTTGGATTACATTTGATTCGCAGTGATTTAAATGTCTTTAATGGATATCACATCTGATCCTTGACTGATCCAGCACAGTCAGCCTGCATACATCACAGGTAGGATTTGATGTGTATAGTACCAGTACTACACGTAATGCCGATCGTACATCTATAGAGTTGGGTTTTATTGCTGATGACTGGATCTAGCGGCCGCCTGCCATTATTACTGCTTTTGTTCCGTATGTTCGGGGAGTTTGAAATAATTAATGATTCATTTTGATTGATTTTGTGTGCATTTCAGGTGCAATGAACAACCTTTCTTACTCATTCTTTATTATAACGTGAATGAGTGAAAACCTACATCTGATGATAATATGTGACCCGTCACAACAAAACCCCGTCGCGCAAGATGTGAACCAGGATGAACCAAAATAACTCCAGGAGATAAAGAAAGAAATGTAATCACTCAGATTTTGCAAAAGACAGACAATATGCCTAGGCCTACTGAAATTGACAAAATGTTAGTCTCAACCTGCCAACTTCAGAGCGACTTGGTACTGGCTTTGCAGTGACAAGTCGTAATATTGTCTGTCAGAACAGACCTGTAGGCCTAGATTCAAAGGTGATGAAGTACCAGAGCAGATGACTTGTCTTGTCCAATCCTGTTCCACACTGTCCTGAGCCTGCGTGATACTACTGCGTAATCGACTGACGAATCACCATATGTTGTATGTATTGCCACATACGTGACAGAAACTTGCTTCACTGTTTGAAACCTCAAAGTGCATCCCGTAGATGGGCAGGACGTAGCGGTCTATGGCCAGCTTTTCTGATCCCCTGTGCGAGTGTACCTTTAAATATAGACCTACAGGTTTTGAAAGTGCACCTATCCCAGCTAAAAAAGTCTGAAAATGAGTCCATCACTCCCACCTCAAGAATTCAGACATAGAAAGTAATTCACAATGTGATATTTGTAAACGCAACGCTTTTAATGAGGAGGTTGGGCTGTTCACGGAGCGCCGGGCGGGTCCGAGTTCCAGGGAGTCATTAGCGGTCTTTCATCTTGAGTTGTGGGGAGATTCACTCTTCATGAAAAACCTCTCTAACAGGGACGCCCTGTGGTTGTGGTTCCGAGTTAAAGGGTGTCCAGATTGGTGGGGCATGTGAAAGTCTCATAAAACAGTCAACAGGCACATTGAATCGATTTCATATTTCTGAGAACTACATGCCTAGGTCATGTAGGTATCGTCTTAATAGAGGGGTGTCCTTTATAAGTGAGATGTCGACAATAGAGGTGGTGCCCACAGTTCCTGTTTCTTTATATCCTGATGCCCTGGTTGTCCAACATTTTTCTGTCATGTCTGTGTACCTCTAAATCACCCACCTTCACTCATTGTGAATTTAGTCTTAGTGTTGGTTTGGTGTATTGTTCTATTTGTCTGAGATATCTTGGTGACCCCCTTGGACAAACCTTTTAATCAAAATCTTGGTTAATGTAATACTGCACTGCCAGGCAGGGGCTATGTCGGGAAAATGCAATGTACATCATAATCATGCGAATGACATCGGCGTTGGCGTCTCGGTGTACCAGAGGAGCAAGTCCTAAGGATGCACATCCAGGACACAAAAACCAGCTGACACAATAGTCTGCTCTTGTGTGGCTATGTTCAAATGGTCATTGTCTCTATAGCCATCCCTAGTTGAACATTAAAACCAGACTCAGATTCCAGGGGACTATCATCCCTGTCACACCGGTTACCAGCACTTGGCACGCTACACAATAACCCCAAAATACGGCCGCATAAAATGGTTCAAGTTTTGCTCTTGGTTCTGAATTCTTTGAAAAAGCTGTGTTTTAATTGTGAAGGTGTCATGGACATCGACTTTCGTCTCCCCATGTTGACATTTTGTCTGCCGTTTGGCCGACGGGAAGGTTCCTAAATCCTGGTTTTGGCACCGATCAGACTCTTATCTTATCAACAAGTTGTTTTTATTGTGCTTTAGGCAGATATCATCAGAATTCTAAATCCCTTCTTAGACTATCACAATCAAAACAAGGGCTTGTGGGTAAGGTCACCTTTGTTTTAGGTGTTGATTGGTTGGTGTGCTTTCTTAGTGCGGCACCAGGGGGGACTTTGTTTGCATTCCTGATAATTATGGCCATAGCTGGTATAAAGCGTGGGGGCAGACGTCACCAAAAAGTTAGTAAGCCGTGGTGCCTTGTACTTTGTGTCTTTGCAAGGGCAAGTAAAAGACCCCATCCAAGTGAGGAACATGAGTAGCTTGAGATGGCCTCATCCGTACTTGCCAGGGCCAATAATGCTGCCTATGGCTTCGGCCCTGATGGAAAAATCAAAAATACTAATACAAAAAGTTGTCTCATGCAGATTTTGCCTGAAAATAGCAAAAAAATGTATTTTGCCCCTTCCCCCAAAAACTCTCTCCCTGACAAAAGGCCCTGGTGGTGTAGTGCCTCTGATCTCACTTGTAGTTAGGGGATTCAGGTTCAAATCATATTGAACGTGTGAATTACATGAAGTCGTTTCCTGGGGATGTGAAGTTGCTGATGTACTTCCTGGAAGACAACGGAGCTTGGCCGAGATTTTGAGAGAAAATGACTTCGCAGGTCGTCAAGACGACTAACTTGTCATTCGCTGCAGGTCGAGATCAACTTGCTTCCTTGATGTAGAGCTAGTTGCAAACTCAAGGACATTCAAGGCCCATCCTATGTTGGGTCAAACTCTGCATGTTGTTGTGTACATTACTACATAGTCACTTGGATCAGTGTACGGCGACGCCGACATAAAATGTCATATTTTCACCCCGATTGGGCCTCGTCAGGTCTCGACTCATATCCCATCATGCCTTAGTCACTGCACAATGACACTTGACGATGACACCCCATTACTATGGAGGGTGATCGCCACGGATACCCCTAATTGTCGCGATGGATGGTCTTTGTCTCCTCCAGTGATGGAGAGTTCTCCATTCGATGGATCTTGTAACGAGATGATTTATCTGTGTTGACATAATTTGCAAATAATGTGTCTGGGTGCGGACAAGGGCGAGATTGGGTCCTTCAACTACTTATGGCGGAAAAAATTGGGGTTATTGCGTGTTTGGGGTGCGATGTGACAGTTGTCGTGGTTCGCGGATGACGGGGTGAGAGTAGATCCTCAAATAAGACAGAAAGGTTTCGATATTCAGTGATTTGCTGCTTAATGTAGGAGGAAACCAGAGCTCTTCAGCGTTCGCTGTCAGTTTAGGGGGGTTAGCATCCCAGACCTATTTGTCGTGTGAAAAATGTGATGTAAGGGGGTCACTGCTAGTGCCTAGCTTCTGGAGTGGAAAAGCAATGTCATGGCTGCATACAAATCTGGGATTCAATTCTGAAAATCGTCTCGGCGAGAAAATTGCGTTAAAGTACATATCCTGCTTCGCTGAACGCGACAACACGTCCCGTTATTTGCATGTGTCTCGCTCATCCGTACGATTCCCAGTGAACCGTGCAAAATGGGCCAATCGTCGACATTTGACTGATAAATGAACCAGTCGACTTTAATCACAATGGGACTGTTTAAATTGGTCCCGGCTTTATTACTTCTTGTGTTTGTTGGTCCTACTTCGAGCCGTTGGCTTCTTCTTTGTGTTGTATAGGCTTGTTGACAGCATTGAAAATTATAGGCTTGATGTTCGGTTTGTAGGCTTCAATGTTTTGGTTTTATTGCTTGGAAGATTGGCCATCTCTCTGGAGACATTAAGGTGCCCACAGGTCGGCATTGTGTCTTGAAGCAACTCGACGGATCCGTCGGAGATAAAAAAACAACCACGCGCAGGTTGACATTTCAACTCGGAGCAACTGGCAGTTATACCTCGAACAGGACGCTCATGATGCATCCAGCAGTTGCTCGGAGATGCAAGCACGCTCAGTTTGATGAAATCGGCAACTAATCAGTCACTCCGAGTTTCCTCCATCGCTGGAAAGCTAGTTGCCGCGAGTTGCTCAGAGACGCAATGTCGACCTGTGGCCACTTTATCGTCTGTGGTGCAAGACCTCGAATTAAGGAATTTTCATTTGGGCTGTCAGATTGGTGCAGTGGAAACGTCAACCATGTCAACACCTGTCACCTCTGAGTTTTGGGTTCAATCTGCTGTCAAATTCATTCTCTACAGCGACCTCTCCTGCAAGGCGTTTGACCTGTTGGACTGGTGGCTACATCAGCTCCTGTACCTCTGCTGTTTCAGGTTCGATCCCCAGTTCATCCCATTCTTCATGTGATAGAGAGGGTGACTCTCTTTGAAAGTATAGGCCATTCTCAAATTGACATAAACGACAAAGATCTGTGCACTTCCACTGTAATCTCAACCACAACCTCAGTCTGCAACTGAATGACGTAACGCAGACAACCCCACGACAGTGACTTCGAGGACATTGCGTCAGACTCGACCATTGCTGAATCATGGATGGCGTCACATCAGCCAGTTTCAGATCGAGGTTCTGGTTGAGATTTCGGCGGAAGTGCACAGATATGCGAATTTGAGAATCGTCTATTGGGTAACCTAAACCAACAAGAGTCACCAATCTTGTTTTGCCTTTGTAGACTTTCAGGATTTCGAAGTAAAGTGACTTGTCAAAGCTCACAAACTTATGATGTTTCACTTCTCTCGTTTCAGGTTGGTAAAATGGAGATAAGATCATAGCCTTGACGCTGCCAGAAACTTATAAAACATGGATTTAGAATCTGTCAAATCAGGTCGGAGTGACCGCTCAGAGCGGTCCCACCGGAGCCACAGCGGCGGGAGTCACAGACACCGGCGCAGCCGCAGCAGGGACAAGATCATGCGGGTACCGGATGACCGGTCAACCGTGGTGTCCGGCGACGGCCACGCGGAAGACGAACGTATCGAAGTACAAATTCTACCTCAGGATGACAACTGGGGCGAGACGACGACCGCCATAACCGGGGCGACGTCAGAAACGGCGTTTTCTATGGAGGACATGACACGTATGACAAAAGACATGGAGGATAGTATAGGATTAGATTGTTCACGTTACGCCGGGACAATCGTTAGTGGAATTCTTGGAGTTCTCGCATTTTTATCGCCAATCGCCATGGTCATAATCCCAAAACTCGGCATCGACGGTTGGACGGACGCTGGGCCTTGTAACCCAGAATGCGAAGGCGTACTCATAAGCTTCGCATTTAAATTACTCATATTATTAATCGGGACATGGGCGCTATTTTTCCGGAAACCCAAGGCGACGATGCCGCGAGTTTTCATCTTCCGTGCCCTTATCTTGTTCCTAATATTCGTGCTTACCTTTGCTTTCTGGTTGTTCTACGGCGTTCGTATATTCAAAGAAAAACAAAAGAACTATTACCGGATTGTACTATTTAGCGTCTCATTGGTCGATGCTTTGTTGTTCATACATTATTTAGCGATCATCCTGTTAGAAATTCGCCAATTACAACCGCAGTATACGGTGAAAATCACCCGATCGCCGGACGGCGAGTCGCATTTCTACAACTTCGGACAGTTAAGTATCCAGCGTGCTGCCATCTGGTGTCTTGAACAGTACTACAAAGACTTCCAGACGTATAACCCGTATTTGGAAGCGGCGTCAAAACGCCAGAATAAAATGACGGGATTTAAATTCTATGACGTTGACGGGGTGAACAAGAACCCGAACGAACCAAACTCACAAGTTGCGACGAGGTCGCGGGCTATATTTGCCGCGGCGGCACGGCGTAGGGATTCGAGTCACAACGATAGGTTCTATGAGGAGGAGGAATACGGTAGACGAGTGCGAAAGCGTAGTGCGAGACTTATCACAGCGGCGGAGGAAGCTTTCTCACATATCAAGAGAATGTCAGGAGAACAAGGTAGGTTTAACAGAATCCTGAGAGTCACTCCCTCTAGAAGCCCATCTCCACTATAGTGGATTCCGCTGCGGTTTGCAGCGAGCGGAGCGGTTTTCACAGGCATTGGGATAATCAACAGGCCATATATTGTTAAACCATCAAAAGATTATCCAAAACCCTGTGAGACCTTCATCGCTCGCCACAAACCATGGCAGAATTCGCCATAGTGGAAAAGGGCCTCTACCATGTCTACTAGAGATGGACTCAGTGATACAAGCTATAGCATGAGAAGGGAGACCATCCCACTGTCTTCCGCACCCACGTTTCCTTTTCCTGGTGTTTACGTCCAGCAGAATCATGAGAATATTGGATGCCGATTCAACACAATTTCACAAGAGGTTTATCTGTTTCATCTAAAATCTGCACAGCTACTGTTGACTGTTGGCTACTGTACACAAATGGCCGGTCATCTCAACATGAAACGGATCTCTCCTACCTGACTCCTCAAAACACGCTGTGCCCGGCATCTTGTCAGAAGGTTTGCCTGGTAATTGTAACCAAACAAGAGATTACTGACCACCAGGGGGCACCAAGGTGGCAGGTGCAATGATTTGTAGTTCATATTCACCGGGTTGAAGCTGGTGTTAGGATGCCTTCAGCCATTGCATATGAACAATGGTGAAGGAAGCAAGTGCTGCAGATGCCGTCATCAGTCTTCTGCGAGTGTGCAAACTTTAGAAACACACCCTCCTCAGTGCTTCACATAAGACGGGCGGAATCTCGCTCGTGCCACTGCTTGCCCGCAAAATTGCACCGAGGAGCTCGAATGGCCGTGATCCTCGCATCCTTGAAGTAACTGACCATCAAATTTCACGAGTGTGAACAGCTCTCCTCGAGCCTTTGAGGAGCTCAACTGATTGAGCTCCTGCAGATTTCAAACGTGAAGCACTGCCTCCTTGATGCTCCACAAATATTCAGCCTTTGGTAGGCCTGGACATTCCCTTGTTAGGTCTACACCTTCCCTCCTTTATCCGCAGTGTGGCCAATGGATATAATGGCAGGTCTTTCCCCCTTGATGCTCTACAGATATTCAGCCTTCCATCATCATACTCATAGGCCTTCTCCTCGTTTTGAAGCTGTTCAACCAACCCTTGTTCGACCCCTCCTTGGGCTTCGAATGTGCAACCTTCGGTCAAAGTTCAGGTTTGATTGTTTACTGTTGCTCATTGGTGCTTGTACCTTACGGAGTTGAGTGATCATGCCGATGATCCGTGAGAAGTTACAGGATCAAGTCTGATGCGGAGGTCGAAGCCTCCAGGTGGGTCGGAATAAATCAATCAGTCTAACTGTACAGCGAGAGGATGGACTGACTTACATGGCTTAGAGATCAAGTACAGGTTCTAAGGCTGCAGTGTGTTGTTTGATGGTAGGGAATGTTCGTTTCTTGGCCTGTACTGCTACCACTCTTTAGCGAGCTCCGTTTTTTGGCCAGTACTGCCAACCACTCTCACTGCTCAGGCTAGTTCAGTTCTGTTTCCATGTTGCTGCCCTGTAACTTGGCTCGTTTCTTACTAGGTTCTCATGTGGGGAGTGGTGCACTGGTCAATTGCAGTCACATCCACCCTTCAGGCTGACATGTCTTTCACACTACTAAAGGGAGTTTACACGAAAATACGAAACATTCTGAGTTCTATGCAGTCCTGTCAATTTGGCTGCTGGGATCTCTCAGCGCTGCTCGTTGCCACGGGACCCACACCTCTCAGTACAAGTGTCCAGACTGGCCAGATTTATCTACCTATTCAGATATCCACTGGCAGGTGGCCTGCCACTTTGGACACTAGTGGGGGTCGGACCTTCTGCGAGTTCTCATAGCATTGGTCAGTGGACTCCAAACTTTCCCAACTTAACCAAATCTTTCGGTTGAACTTGGCAGTCATTCCTCCTTGCACCTTGAAACAACCGATAGTCAGATAGAGTTGGAAGCAATAAAAAATGCTTTGAAGTTCAACCTTGACTTAAGAAGTAGCTGCCCGTTCCTTCAGGTAGTGTAACAGAAGGATCTCATCATCTCCAAGGAATATTGAGATGGACCAAGATGTACATTACTCAGGTGTTCGTATGTAAACATTGTGCGGCCATCCATTAGTTCTCAAGGAAACTGGATTCCTACATGTTCCGTTTCCATCCAACGCCAAACAGGAGCGGTATTCTTCATCCTGATCGACCAATCTGATCAGGTGCGTGGAAGTGGCCACGTTCTGTTTTGCAGTACGGAATTTAAGATGTTTTCATCAGGTCTGATTCTGCGAATGGAGAAATTGGCTTCACCTTGGTTTGCCATTAAGACATCTTGTGGCAGCCTCCCACAGCAGGGCTTTGGTCTCGTTCCTCTTCATGCACTCCCAGGTTTGTGTGAGTGGATGAAAGTCGAAACTCTTGCTGTTGGAGGATGTCTTGTGTTGGCTTTCTTCATTGGTGCCTAAGTCGTGTCAGTGCCAGTTGCCCTATGCAGGGCCTTACTCCTGATGTGGGCCCATCACGATAAGGGGGATTGAGCTTTCCGTGTGGGCACTCGTCCAAGGATGTTCGTGCCGTTTGCACAGCTGTCCTCCTGATGTGGCCCCGTCTTGATAATGAGGTTGGAGGTGTCTGGGTGAGCATGTCGTCCATATCATGTCTGTGCCGTTTGCATGGCTATGCTCCTGATACGGCCCCATCATGATTAAGGGATAAAGCTTTTGCAGCGTGGACACCTCATCCAAGTCATGTCAGACTACACGTTCCTGATGACCATTAGGCTTCCTGTACATAGAAGTATACGGTATTCGGTATTTGGTGCACGTTTCGTAATGCACGCGTATACTAGGAAACGAACAAGTTTATTTCCAATAGCCAGTTACATAGCACTATACGCGGAACGGTGCACGCTATTCGCGTATAGAAGGAATCGCGCTTGCACGATTTTTCCTCTGCGTATACTGAGCGTGGTCAGGAGAATAGGCATAGATTGGCCAGTTAACTCATTCCAAATAATTTTTTTCGCTGATTTTCAGCGGAAATATAATTCCGGCAATCAAAGTCAAAGAATATTGGTAGTCAGGCCACACTTTTTTTATTTATTGGATTACGGATCCGCCCCCCAGGTTTTTTGAAAATATTGAAAAAAAATAAAATTCCCGATGGTCTATTTTGTGTTCTTGTTTTTTTCCCGCCGACCACTAGGTGCAATGTAAAAGATATTTAAATGCTGACGCCCTGTATTTTCAGGATATAGGCCCCTATGTAGGCCATATCTCTTGTTCTACTGTTGCATCAATAAAAGGTTTTATTTCTTTTTTAGCACATTTCACTTTTTTTATTCCCTCCCCCTTGAATTTCTGTGACGCATAGCACGTAACACTAGGGAAAAAATTAAAAAGTCAAAGATTTTTGTATTTTATTTTTATTTTTATTCCCTCCCCTCCTACATAGGTTTTGGCCTGAAAAATCCGTAATCCAATAAATATAAAAAGTGTGGCCTCACTATCTGATTGTGAAACAAAGTTCAGGTTCGAATATTCAGCAAAAGAAATATTTTACAGAGTGTCTCCAAAATGCTAACCCTTTCTTGGTCACTCGGGGATTGGGTGTAAAAAACGTCCTGACACATCCTTCACATGTCTTAGTACTTTCCATCAACGCAAATCCAACGATAAAATGGCCGAGTTCAGCCCAACGTATATCCTATATAAATCGCCGTATCCGTATACCGTATACCGTATAGAGTATACCGAATACCGTATACTTCTATGTACAGGAAGCCTAAAGGCCCCATTTCCTCTCCATCGGATTCCGCTGTAGTTTGCAGCGAGCGCAGCAGTTTTCACAGGGTTTTGGACCGTTGTCAGTGGTTGAATATATGTAATACATGGTGTGTTGATTATCCCAGGGCCTGTGAAAACTGCTCTGCTTGCTGCAAACCGCAGCGGAATCAGCTGAAGAAGAAACAGGCCTTTACACTCAGGGGCATGTATGAGGGTTTGGAGAAACGGGAGGTTGGTGATGCCAACAGGCCTTGAAATAGCAATCATTTGTTTAAGCAACCAACGCCATAAAATGGCAGACTGCGTGGAACACTGCGGCAACCCAGCAGAGTAACTACTGATTACGAATAACGAACACATGAAATTGGCACAAACACCATGTTTATTTCTCTCCGGGGTCTCTTTTTCCACGGCGACCAACAAGCGAGCACTTAGCATCAAAACTCTGTCGTACAACTCCATGTTTGTCTAATCCCATTTACTTCAGGCACTAGGATTGTCGCCATGGTTACTAAATAATGCTTCATGCATTGTTATGTTATGCGGCAATTTAAAAAGTATTTATGATTTTAACTATTAGGTGCTTACTTTTGATGCCGGAGTACACTAAACACTTTTTTGACCCGTTTCCTGTAGCGTATTACACAATAGGCCTCCTTGTGTTTTCAAAATTAATTTCACGAGTTTGGACCGCGTTGGAGAAAGGGGCTTGCATCTTAGCTGTGTAATAATTCATGATATCCTTTGTATTTCTGTTCCGATTCTGACGGGAGCAAGTGCAAGGTGCAGTCAGAGCAAAACAATGCAAAATGGCGAAAATATTGTGTTCAGTCGAGTCATAATACTAAGTGGAAACTTGGGAATTGTGATGAAGTTTTGAGTGATGAATTACCGGCTCGGACACAAAGACGGCTCACAATGTTAGCCTCAACGCTCGTGCATTTTTTATGAAGGGCTTCGGGGCGGTTCAAACGACCGGCGATATCGGTACCAGAGTCATTTCCTGAATGTTGACTCACGTGAACGCTGTCGGCGGGGGGTCGATCGACTAATGGCAGCTAATCTGATGACCAATGGCTGAAAACATGAACGTTGCTTTATGCTCTGGTTGCGTAGAGTTTTTCTCAAAAGACGACGGTCCTTTCTCTGATTCAGTCAGTTACGGGGTAAAACAAACGGTTTTTCTTCCAGAAAGGAAAAGGAGGGCTTTGTTTTTCATTGCTTTGACCTGGATCTCCTAGAAATTACTGGATATTGATGTGTTAGTGTTGTATGGGGGTGGTTTTGTGGGTATTGAGGGAAGGTCCATGTGGGAAAGGGGCTGTTAGTATGAATAAGGGGGCTGTCCATGTGGTGGGTGGGCTAAGGTGACTGTCCATATGCTAAAGGAGCTGCCTACATGGGTAGGCAGTCCATGTGGATAAGGAGCTGCCCACATGGCTGGGCGGCTGACCAAATGGGTAAGCCAACCAAGGAAAACCCCAGAGACAGGACTAGATGACGTCAGTCTCTGAGAGCTGTAATGCGATGGAGAAGAAACAGTACTCCAAAAGATCTGCCTTTTCGAAAGAACTGCTCTCACAAACTGGATCACACAAACTTAGATGTGACATCTGCCAAATTTTCCCCTCTCAAACTGTGTTGAGGACCTAAAAACGTTTGAATGTTACGTCATGACACCAGCCACGCTGCATGACACCCTGCATCACGCGATATCTGATTACCGTCGCAATCTTCTTGCGGGAATTGATCCTGATATCTTGACACTCTCCCAATCACCGTCAAGTTCATCTTCGTCGCTCTCATCAATAACGCGAACAGATTTCCCAGATTACCTTGTTACGGTACAAGATCTGTATCATGATTGATTAGGTCGAGAGCTTTGATTAAAATACTAGAATTGGAGTAAATGTGGGTGTGAACCGTGAATACAACAGCCTCATGCTGTTATGATCTCTTACAACACCCAAAATTCACCTTCCACGTGAGCTGACACGAACTTTTCATGGCTTTTTACGCTAATTGTCCTTTTCAAACAAATACTGCCGACAACAAGACATTATTCGCCCCCTAAGGTTATCACCACTGCACAAACTCCAACACAAAAGCATCAAAATGTTTTGGAATGTTTCCGCTGGTCTCAGGTGTGTTCCTGGGAATTTCTCTTTTGTCTCCTCTGTTGTATACGCCATTCTTTCACCAGAAGCAGACGTATTGTGTTTTTGTTTACAAAACTTGTGAAAAGTTGAGTCAAGCTTGATTGTTCTGACTGTATTTCATGAAAAAACGTGTTTCACTTGATAATGGGATTTAAAAGTTCATTTAGTCTATTATTTGACACCTTGGTTCACTTAACCCCTCTCTAGCTCCCCCCATACATATACTTCACATGCCAAAAAGGGTCCCAAGTTACATTTGGTTCCCTTCCCGCCCCCTGCCCCCCCCACACACACACATACACTTACACTTCACACGCCAAGAGGGGCCCAAGGTCCAAGGCTTCTTCCTGACAGGAAATAAAACGATGTCATTTTACACCCCACAAATCTCACCCTTTTTGCGCTATTTTCCAGGTCCGGCCATCCCGATGGACCCCCAAGAAAGTGCGCAGGCAATTTTCCCCTCCATGGCCCGAGCTCTCCAAAAGTATCTTCGTATCACCCGCCAACAGCCGCGATACACAATGGAATCAATCATGAACCATCTCGCCGTCTGTATCTGTCACGATATGGGCCCCAAAGCCTTTCTGGAGAAGTACCTCACGCAAGGCCCGGTTATTCAAAACGAGCGGGAATACCGTAAGACGCAACCGTGGGTGCTGATCTGTGATCAGTTACTGAGCCGTGCCGTCGAACACGGAACGATGTTTAACTTAAAACAAGGTGAGGTGTCGCTGTTGTGCACTGTGCGTAAAATCCCGCATTTTTCAGTCACGGAGGAGGTCATTGACCCCAAGACGAACAAATTCGTCTTGAAGTTGCAGTCGGAAACGTCAGTGTAAATCGGATATTTTCCACTCTGCGATGCTTCGTGCGTTTCATTCTAACCAGAACCAAAAAATGTGTGAAAACACTGTGGATGCTGTACATTTACTCTGGTTCTTCTTAGATTGAAATTGACTGGATTTATTTAGCCAATCAACTGCTGATTTTCTACACTGTGGTGACTATGGTAGCCAATCAAAATACACCAACTATTCAAACGGACCAATCAGGATCTCTGCAGACTGAATGATCCATAATGTATTCAGGATATATTCAAATGGACCAATGAGATTCAAGGGATT
>NMRB01002851.1:0-17591 GCA_002633025.1 Notospermus geniculatus
AGCTATATACGAAGTGGAAAGTTAAAAAATCAAGATGCGCCACAACTCTCTCGGTCTTACATGTACATGATATGCGAAAGGACGCTCTTGCAACAGGGATATTTTATGGTACCAAACATTCCCCGGAAATACATTGGAACAAGGAAATGAAGTAGGATTTCGTATTTTGTACTTCGTATTTCGTCACGTTTCCGAAAACTCGCTGATGTTCCTCAAAATTGAATTGTGATGTTGAAGAAAGTAAAGCGGGCGGTTCACAACTTTTTTCTGGTTCACTTGCCTTTCTCAAGTCCCTGTTCATGTAATTAATGTTAGTGTGATTTAGACGACAAGCAGTGTGGACACGCTGTCCTGCTACAGCTAATGTCGCTGCCTCGCTCTTCACTCGCACGATTGATGCTTTCACTTCCCTTTTGTGTAAAGAGTACACGTGGAGTTAGCCTCACCAAAAAGGATGGTTTTACCGTACATGGCGCACGCCCCTATGTAGGACATTTCCAAAAAATAAAGAAAGCCTCCAAATTATACATATTATTCATACAGTACAGGATGCATTCCATGCATCAAAATTAAAGGTCCACCATGGTCAATGACATAGACCATTCCACAAAACGAAAGTTGAACATTTTTGACAGTGTTTGTAAATTTTCTGAATCAATGCTCCTCGAGACATGTCCAGATGAGACGACTCTCCTTCAGACAGAGTCGAAATGGATGTGGACCCTTAAAACCATCACCCCCTCAGGTCTTAACGCAAGATGCTGAGGTCCTGAGACCCCAATTTGGCATTCGTGTTCTTCCTTTTCTCCCACCCTGTTAGGCCCTTTTCGTTTTAGGTTTTCCAGTTGCGGAGGGTTCGTGTCTCCCCTTCTGGTCTAGGCCTGGTTTTCCCCTCCCCCCTTTTTTGCTCTATTCCTCCTCGCCCTATTCTTCTCATTGCTCAGTGATTTGCATTATCCATTCTGTTTTTTTCCTACAAATCTGGAAGTTGACTTCCTTTATATTCCTTTACTTTGTGTTGACCTTTGTGCATCTTTTCGCTTTGTGCTTGTTATGTATTTTTAATTTTTAAACTTTCTTTCAGCCAAATGAAGCCCTGCGCCAGTTGCTTACACTCTGCTTGTGGTCAGGCTGAGCAACCCTGCAGTTATTCAACCCTTGTCTTTCAGCTGAAATAGTTTCTCCTTAATTGTCCAGCGGCCACCCGTGGGGCTTGGTCGCCATTCTTTCCTTAATTGCTTGTTTGTCCTGTCTACACAGGTTATGTAGTTCTACACTCGGGTTTCAGCTCAGTCTTTTCTAGAGTTTCAGATTGTAAAGTTCCACTTGAAAAAGACCCCGGTTGGGGTCGAAAATTCGTGAATTCTGGAGATTGACTTCTTGTTTATTATCATTTTGTGTGTCAATTTTGTGCTTTTCTGTACCTTGGTCAAGAATGTTCAACTTACGTTTTCATGGAATGGTCTGTGTAGCATTGACATTGAAGCCTTCAACTTTGATGCATGGAATGCATCCTGTATGAGTAAAGCTGCGTTTACCAGACATCCGGAATGCGGTATAGGGACGCGGAATCCCGGCGGAACGATATGTTGTATACGAAAATGCATTGCATTTTCTGCTTCCGCGTTCCGCAATCCGCATTCCGCGTGCCAGGTAAATGCACTTTAATACTATATAATTTGGAGGCTTTATTTATTTTTTGGAAATGTCCTACAAAGGAGCGAGCGCCATATGCGGTGAAGCCATCTTTTTGGTGAGGCTAACTCTACTTTTACACAAAAGGGAAGTGATCGCATTAGTGGCATACAAGCTGTAGCAGGACAACGTGTCCACACTGCTTGCCGTCTAAATCACACTAACATTAATTGCATGAACAGGGACTTGAGAAAGGCAAGTGAACCAGAAAAAAGTTGTGAACCGTTAGGTTTACGTTTTTCAACATCACAATTCAATTTTGAGGAACATTGTCTATATCGTGGCACACCTGCAAAATATGGAGGCCGCAAGCGATGGTTTGACGTGATACCAGTAAAAAGACTAGTTTTCCACAAGACAATTGCAGAAATCTGCAGAAAAAGGGGTAGGCCTAATGAATGGTGTCAAACTAGCCGGCCAGAATTCGCTCAGGACATACATGCTTTGGATGGGGTCTATCACAAAAATGTGATGTGAATATTCAATATCCTGATGGAAAGAAAATCCCTTTAAAGGTCAGAATGCAAAATGCGCTATATCTGCCAGGAGGAGAAAGTATAAAGTAATAGAAATACATGTACAAACATGACTGCCACATTTTTTTCGTTTCCACTGAGTTTAGTGACCAAAAACATTTTTTCCCGCTAATAAGTGTGTAGTCTGCTAATCAAAAACAGCGCCTTCACCACTTCGGCATTCATTCTTCGGGTATTTCCGGTCGTGTGACGTTTTAGTAGACAAACACTGATTCGGGCATTGTTCAGTGCACACGGCGTATTGCATGTATTGTATCGCGTGAATGGTGGTTGACCGCAAGCTGTTCGTCTCTTTTATGATAAAATTATGGTTTATTGTGCGGTTGCTGGATGTAAAAATGGTGCAGGAAGTGGGAGGAGTTTCTTCAGCTTTCCTAAGGATGAAAAGATGAGGGAAGAGTGGATTCGGAAGGTGAATCGGCAAGGTGTTAGGCGAGGATCATTGTGGACACCGAGCAAGCACGCCAAAGTCTGTTCGGACCATTTCGACCCGGCGTGTTTCGAGAAAGATCTCGCCGAATCCATCGGTTTTACTTGGGTTGTTCGGCCAAGATTCAAACCAAATGCAGTTCCAAGCATCTTCGCTTTAAGGGCGAGCCAACGTTTTCAATTTTTGAAACGTGGCCAGGCGTGGTAAATAAAAGATGTCAAAATACCATAAAAGTACACGATATATGACGGAAATGAAGGCACCTGCGGGGTCTCTAAGTCAAAAGGAATTGAATTGAATTGAATAAGATGTACATGTATCTTGGAACGCACTAATTAGCTAATAAGTTGAAACAAAAGACTAGTAATCGGTACACTTTCCCACGAAATGGTACATGTTGAGGATCAAACGACATGTGGATCATAAAGTTCGAGGTTTTTTCTATTTAGTCCACCCATTTTGACAGCAATATTTTTAACAGGTATAGAGTACTCGGCATGTGATTTCCATGCATGCTGCCAGATTTTCCAAAACAGGGCGGCCATATTGGATTTGGATTTTACTTCCTGGTTGTCCTTTTTGTACTGAGAGTGTATGGTGTACATGAAGAGCATGTCAGGACACCCTCGCCACCCCAGGTTCTATGGGTTTGTGACATTGTTGCCACACCTTCAATGTGTCATTTACATGCTTCCTCTCCAAGAAAATTGTACCTGTTTTTCGTGTTTGGTGAATTTCTTTGTTTACGATTATGTAATGTAATTAAGCTGTAATCCTTGGGACTTTCCTCATTTTTCGTGTCTATAAAGCACAGTGATCACATTGGACTATAAAAACAGTCAACTGGGGGTGTCTTTGTTGCTTTTCTCAGAGGGGCCTGAATTGAAGCAATATGAAAATTCGCAATGATGGCTCGCCCTTAATTCCGAGCCATTCGACGCCGGCTAGGAAGGAAAAACGTCGAGGTGCTTTCGATAAACGGAGGAGGTTGGAGGTGAGTACAGGCTACAATACAGTGCAGTGCAGTGCATGCCATGTGCATTGGCCTGGATATATAATATACATGGCCAAAAGGCAGTGTGACTATATTGTTTAGGCATATAAGGCCTACATATAGCAATAGCATTACCTGATTACGGTACTCTTCGTGCTGTAGGCTAGCTGGAGACTCGGCTTAGCTGCATGATCATAGCCAGCTACAGACAGAGTACAGTCATGAGTCAGTGTACCATACCGGTGTAAGCTGGCCAGTCTTACTTACTTGCGCCAATCATGCAAGGCCTATAGCTTAGCTACATGCAGCCTATAGTGGGCTCAATCTATTCAATGTCAACTAGCTTCTTCCATGCTATATTAGGCGTCGTAGGCCCTAGGCCCTATTACTATTATAGTTTTAACTACTAGTATTCTAAATTTTCAGACGGTATCTGAGTTGCTGGAGGAAAGCGATGTAGTACTGGCCGAATCTTTATCGACCACGATTGACGACGAAGCAGCAGATGGTGCATGGGACCCTTCTGATGACATGCTGGACCCAACTGAGTTGTCAATGATTTCACCAGCACCAGAGACAACTAGTGTCCATGTCCAGACGTCATTGTACACGAAACCCGTAGCTTGTCAGACATCCTGGGTAAGTGCATCATTAGACTTAGAGGAAATCAGAGTAGGTCATTGAGTCGAATGAACATTTCGGTTGTCATGTGCTGCTTTGCCATATTGCTTTGTGCTTTGCTTTGCTTTGTCAGGTGGACTTTTCCATTTGCTTTGTGCTTTGCTTTGCTTTGTCATTTGTGCTTTGCATGTTTTTGGCTTTCAGTAGGCCTACAAGAGGCATTGCGGTGTTCAGGTCTTCACCCCCATAAGCCACAGACATAAGAAAACGCAGTGCAATGTTGCAACACAGAGTGCAAGGACAACAACACAGGGCACACAGACAAATTGGTCGAGTGATGTAGGTCCTTGTTCTGCAGATGCCGGGGTGCAGTGTCTATTACTAGATGACACTAATGATGAGGAAATTGCAGGTGACGATGATGAGGCAATGGATGTGGACGGCTACGTCGATGACCCCCGAGACAAAGATTACGACCCCTGCATTGATGAAGATGTTGAGGATGATGATGATGAGGAGGACGAGGAAAATTGGTGAGATTCTTTATTTTTGTAGAGGCTGAAATGTTTTATGAAAAGAGAGTAGGCCTACATGTAATTTTTTTTCGCGATTGCACATCAAAACTTGACGGTGTTGTGGTTTCTTTATTTACAGGGTTACCATGGGAGATGAACAATCAGTGACGGACGACCCCATCCGAATGCGGAAGTTCATCGTAGGCTATTTGAATCCTGCCTTCGTACTCTACTGATGATCTGCACCATCTGCAGCCTTCCATGCCAGGTTGCAATCAAACACGTGAGAGGGACACTGNCATGCCAGGTTGCAATCAAACACGTGAGAGGGACACTGGTTGTATTCAAAGCCGCATGTTCTGAAGGCCATGTGAGAACGTGGTACAGTCAGCCGATGTCTGGTCACATGGCATTTGGAAACCTCTTGGGAGCGGGTGCCATACTGTTTAGTGGATGCAGTCCGGTCAAGGCTATCAATATGATGAAGAGTGTCAGCATTGCAACATTTTCGAAGTCGACTTACACCAGAATTCAGCAGGCCTATCTGCTGCCAGCGATTCGTTCAGTGTGGGAGAGACATCAAGCTGCCACCCTGCAAAGTGTGCAAGGACAGGACCTTACGGTTGGTGGTGATGCAAGATGTTGCTCTCCAGGCCACACTGCCAAGTTTGGGTCTTACACGTGTATGAACCTGGAAGACTCTAAGATTCTGGACACTCAACTTGTACAGGTGTGTGATATTCTTCTGATACCAATATTTTTATTTGAATAATGAAAGACTAATTTAGACTGTCTGATGTGAGACAGGAGAAAAAAACAGCTTTTGTTATCTTCCATTATTCTGTGGTCATAACAAAGTTGTAAATGTATTTTGTTTTTGTTACAGGTAACTGAAGTAAAAAACTCGTATGGAATGGAACTTGAGGGCTTGAAGAGATGTTTTTCCTTCCTGGAGAGCAAAGGGGTGAAAATAAAGAATCTTGTCACAGACCGGCACAGCCAAATCAAGAAATTCATGAAGACAACGTACGAACATATTTGTCATTGGTTTGACGTTTGGCATGTGGCAAAAGGTAAGATAAACAATACATCAAAGCTTTTGTAATGAGATGTAGCCCTATTGCAGAAGTGTCTCATTCTTTTAATGCTTCTCATTATTTGGAATTTTTTATCACTTCAGGAATTAAGAAGAAGCTGGCCAACCTTTCCAAAAAGGCTGGTTGTAAGATGCTTGAAAAATGGACCCACTCAATAGGAAACCATGTTTATTGGGCTGCTGCCTCAAGCAAAGGTGACAACGAAGAATGCCGTGCCAAGTGGTTGTCCATCTCGAACCATGTTACCAATGTTCATGAAGGCCATGGGGAGAAGTTCCAAAGGTGTGAACATGAAGAGCTACACGATGAGAGGGAATGGATTGTAAAAGGTGTGTCCTCTGCTCAATTGACAATTTTTCAGATATGCAAAAATCTGTAGACAAGATATGCCAAGTTTCAGTTGGTGCATGCGTTTTCACATTCTACTATGGCTCATATTATTCCATTCCAGGATCAAAACCGCATAAAGAGCTTGTGCTTCTGATCAATTAGAAGTTACTGGTGAAGGATATTGGCCAACTTTCACCATTCCAGCAAACCTCCAGCCTGGAGTCCTACCATAAAGTTGTCCTCTACTTCGCTCCGAAGTCTTCACATTTTCCGTACAACACAATGAAAGCAAGGTACGTGAGCAATATATTGGCCTTCTGCACAAAATGCTTCAGAACCAAATATCAATTCAATTGCATTTGACATATCTGATGATGGTCTGTTGATGTGTTACATATCTGATGACTTCAGGTTATTCCTGTCTGCTCTGCATTTTAATGAGAACTGCAAGAGACAGCAGGCACGGAAGAAAAATGGTGAGCTGCAATGGAGCGTCTCCTATCCCAAGGCAAAGGGTGGTGAACCTGTTGCGAAAGAGGTCAAGATACCCATTACATACAGTAAGTCTCTCTTTTATACCATGTTTTTGTTCATGTTCAAAAATGACAAAGCCAAAAATTGCTTTCATCAGTTTTATTAATAAAGTATCAAGCACGTTACATATTACTCTCTTCTTCAGATTATGTACAGACCCTGTTCACTGAAGTCTTGGACAGAAGATTGGCCTTTCCATCACTCATACACACTTTCCAAACCTGTCTGCATTGGATGACACTCACCACAGGTGCACCTGAAAGTAAAAACATGGTGATGGTGAAAAATAAGTTCAAGAAAGCCTAGCAAGTGAAAGGATGTTATTGTCAGGCCTATATAGGCCCTATGTTTATATCCTGTAGGCCTGGCCCAGGGCCAGGAATCAATCCACCCACTGCCCTACCACACTCCACAGCACAGGCTACAGTAGGCCTGGCTTCTCATCATCAGCTCATATTGACTCATGCTTACCAGTCAGTGTTCCCAACCCGTTCAGATCGATATTCCTGGACATTCTCCTCAACAATATCATTCTCAACATGATCAATCTCATCATCAACATCGTAGTCATCATCGTCGCTTGTAACGTTAGACTCGGATTCATCGTCATTGCCATCATCGATTTGGCTGCTGAAATTCGGCTGAATCCTCCGAATGATCGGCTCAAACATATACGGTTTGACCCCAGACGAACTCGGCATGTTGTCAATATCTTCTTCTTCCATCTCGATCATGTTGGAGTAGTTTAATTTCAACAATTTTGGTGAATAAAAGGCAGTCAGATATATTTCTATGTAGTACACCACGTACACAACACAACACAACAGCTTGCAGCTGGTTTGTCTACTAAAACGTCACTTCCGGTTCACCTAGCGGCGGTCGGTGTAACTAATCGCCTCTGGGCACAGCGGATGGTTACCTTCGGAAAGGGGCTGAATGTGAAATAAAATCACCTTTTTTTCACCAAAGTTTGATTTCAAAATTGTTAACTTTGATTGATATGGTTTACAGGCTTTATTTATAAGTGAGTACTAGTGATTTGATGTCGCAATTCGCCGTTTGCATTCTGAACTTTAAGTTTCAGTGACAGAGATGATTCAGCAAAGCGTGGAAGACCAGCTGATACTTTGCGCAGGAAGCTTTTGAACAGGTTTGCAAGTGCATGAAGGGGAACGATGATGAACAGATAACTATTCGCTTGCGGCCTCCATATTATGCAGGCTTGCCACGATATATACATTTGTGAGTTTTCGCAAGCCTGGCAAAAAACGAAGTACGAAAGACGAAATTGGACTTAACTTCAAGGACCTAATGTATTTCTGGAGATGGTTGGTGCCATAAATATGGCCTGCTGCGAGTGCGTCTTTTAGCGTATGATGTAAAACCGATAGAGTTGCGGTGTACTAGTATATTACACTTGGAAAATTTACCACCTTTCGTTTCCAATTTAAAACGTCACTTAATTAGCATCGTTATTAACTATTAATTAGCTAACAACTCAAAATAGTGACCTGATTTCAGTTTTTATGATGTCTAGCAACTCAGCAGATGTATTTAGATTGCATTTCATTGCTTTGTTTTGGCAGAAATAAAATATTTCCTGGTGTATCTCTTGTTTCTTTGATGTTCGTACCTAATTAACATAAATAAGCATATTTAGACCCCTTCCACCCCTTCCTTCGTCCTATATTTTTAATATGTTATTCCTGGGGTATACCTGAGGAGATTCCCACAGAGAAACAATTTCTTACAATTAGTGGTGGGTCATGTGACAGTTTGACTGGACTAAATTCATAGGATTGACGGGTGAATGATATCACGCTGATTTTAAATTCAAAGTTAAGAATTTTGAAAAATGAGGCTTTTTTGAGATTGATATTTTCATGATATTTTAGTGATATTTTGTCACAAACCCTCAATTTTGTTTGTGATCCTTCTAACAACATTATAGGGCATAACATAATACAAGTTGAGGTTGGGACCCTCGGTATTAGCTGAGATATTAGCTGTCTTTTTACTTTTTAACAAGACTGTACATTCTTGTACTAGTATGTTAACAATGGTTAAAGCCATACAATCACGAGAGCTACCGTAGCCGTCAATTCACATTTTCGTTCGAACAAAAAATGCGAGAAAGTTTCTTAGCAAGAGTTAGATAGCGAAAACCAGTGTTGTGGTCAGAGTCGATCATCAATAAGATTATTTCACATGGAAACATGCCACTTTCACGTGACTTTCTCAACGAGTGGTCGAACCAAAATGTGAATCGACGGCTACGGTAGCTCTCGTGATTGTATGGCTTTAACACAACCCGATCGACCTACATACGCAGAAGGTTCCGAATACTATTCCAAGAAAGTGTACGCACTTTGAAGAACGCCTATCGATAACTCGGTCAAAACTGCACCGTGATTTCGATGAAATATTCGGCAACTTTCGCTGAGAATCTTCCATCAACATATAAACCTCACGGCACCTTGAAACGTCTGACGAATCGTGCGTATTTAGTGATTGTTTTATAGGGTCTGCTACGCAGCTACGTCACTCGCTTTCGTTCAGTGATTTAGAAGTAGGGAAGTTTCGAAATCAAATGATAAACCGAAAACGCAATATAAAATCTGGTTAATGTGAAGTATGAAAAATAACGTTGTCGTAAAGGTTTCGTTTATCGTTTGATTTCGAAACCTCCCTAGTTAGTACCGCCAAATACCATGGCTGACTCGTCGTGGCGTTGTTCATACCTTTGCGGGTCGACTGTCATGGTCTGCTAGGGATGTCTTGTTTGTGATAGTCTTTGCTTTCGAAGAGGTACACCGAGTTTTACTTCACTTTCCAAGAATACATGCATGTACATGTATGTAGATCTGTGTTCAATCGAGGAAAACAAAATGCTTGAAAGGTCCTTTATCTCTACATGATAAATAAAGCCTCCAAGACCAAGTTCCAGGGGTCGTTCACTCTTTACTGAACAGACTGAGATACACATGTAGAATAAAATAAGGGTCATAACTGGGCAATGCTCAACTCTCTGTCATGTCTGTGAGCCTGGGCACTAGGAACTATCAGTCAGTTGACCAAGAAGAGTCACCACGGTCCAAATGAAAGCCAAGGGGACCCATTCATGGTTGACTGAGCACCAATCAGGAGAATTTTATATTGTATTGATCCGCTAGAACTTTGCTACCGCCTTTTGGCGATAAGCGCGGCTGACTCCTCCTACATGCGACGGTGTCTTTTCTTGTTAAGTTGGTCTACCTTGCGTTTGATCACTCTAAAGTTACTTTTACCGAAGGGCTGCTCGAAGAACGCATGCATCATGTACTGGTCGCATGCTGACAGCGGGCAATGCTTGATCGTCTAAGACAACAGGATCAATACAGGTGTATATATTGGCGAAAGGCATATTCTTAACAAAAGATCATAAGCGTCTTCCTATTCAATAGTACCGGTACCAAAAAAGATGTAAAGAATTCTATTCACAAACCGATGTTCATAAAGAAACACCACATGTACCAGTCTTTCAAATAACTAAATGGACAGCGTGTTTTTCAAATATCTCATGCGAAACCTGACTTATAGCCTCTACACGGAGTCGGTTCGATCCGGTTCGAGGCCAGTTCACTTACTTCTTGTACCGTCGATAAAAAGGGAAATATAGTACGGGTCGCCTGACTTTTTCACGGTACAAAAAGCAAGTGAACAGGGTCGGTATTCATAAAACTACTTAAGTCTAAGTGTGACACTTATCCTTTGTTCAACACAAAAGATAAGTATCGCACTTTGACTTATGGGCCCTGGGCCCATATTCATAAAACTACTTAAGTCTAAGTGTGTCACATATCCTTTGTTCAACACAAAAGAGAAGTATCACACTTTGACTTAAGTATGTTTATGAATATGGGCCCTGGCCCCTCGAACATGATCGAACCGACTCCATGTAAAAACGGCTTTTACATGTAGGACCTGGTAAATGCAAACCACTGTTGATGACGTAACCGTGGTCCAACAACTAAAAAAAGTTTCATGGACCCATGGAGGAATTATACTGTCAGTATAATTCCTTCAAGATGGACCAAATAAAATCTGGAACATTACTTTGTACTATTGTATTTTAATTTTAAGACATTCGACGTTCTTGCCCCATTCTGCTTTCTACAGCGACTTCTTTGCGTAATACGCAAAGGCTAAACACCCTTTATGAATACGGCCCATTTTGTTCACATATCAGCTCCGATGTAAGCCAGATATCACGTCGCATATGGTAATCCTTGCAGAAGATCTGACTTTCACATTTCTGTATTTTCTGTGGTATACGTATATACTCCACCGTCTAATAAACTCGAGCAAGTTAAACCCTGTTCTTCTCTTCGAGTATTTTTACGTAGATTTGCCCGCTGGGGATTGATGGCTTCATATACTGCAAACATTGTATGAATTTGTGATTTAGAGGCCACTTATGTACCCATCGGTACAACGGTATTGCTAATCCTACAATGTAGTCCCACGACCCAAACGACGAGGCACTGTTGTTCAGTAGTCACGACTTCGAGTATTTTCTGACCATGGTCAGCTGAATGGTCCCTTTCCAATGAGAATGTGGGCAAACCTGGTCATCAATGTTTAGTACATCGACTGTTTGGCTGAACATGCAGTAATGAAGATGCCCGTAGCCATTTCATTAGCAAAATGGATAGGGGGCGTTATATGTATTAGTTCCAACTGCACTAACACGCGCACCTACATGTATCTGATGCACGCTGCGCACGGTATTCTTGTTGACATGTAATTGTACCTTACCTTTACCTTGGACGATTGAATAAATAAATTCATAACAATGGGTGACTGTCATGTTGGTAGATGGACATCCTTTGCCCTTTTTCAACAATTGAAAAGATAATTCTGTCGGTACGTATCATTATTCCTCACTTTGGCCAGTGAGTTGCATTTGCCGCTCACCTCACCTTGTCCTATTTTACGTTCTATTCATGCCAAACCCAGGCTATTGTAGTGTGCAGGTACTCCTCCACTGCCACCCTTCATCTTCATGTCGTACCTTACTCATTATAAATTACACAAGCCTTAATTTATAATCACGCTACTAATTACAGACTCTCTCTTTCTTTATTCAGGTATTTTCTTTGTAATTAGCTCAAGCACGAAAACAATGGGCTGTTGTCTCTATTCAACCTTAAACTTCACACATTCCTGTTTGTGCAGGATACTTTAGATCTACATTTGGGGATCCACCTCAGTCTTTTCTGGAACTTCGACTAGAAAGTGCCTGAGGAAGACCCCGGTTGGGGTCGAAAATTTGCGAAAATTTGAGACGACGTTTCCTTGTATATCATAAATGTAACGCTAATGTTAAATTACTTCCTCTTTATCTCTTTGTTGTTCATTGTTATTTTTGCGTTTCACTTGAGTTTATTTATACCTTTCCCTGAAGGTCACAAATACCAGATATCCTCAGGCATTTTAGGTGTTTAAATAGTTCTTGTTGGTACACATAGTGACTATTATTTTCTTACCGGTTTTGCCCGATTCACTCTTCGATCGGGCGGTTATTCATATTAGCATAACCAGGCTTCCCACTCACGCAGGAAACTTTAATTGTGAGGCTGAAGATTGGAAACCAATAAAATCGGATAATCTGCGATAAAGATGAACCTTTAGTGAACCTTAATAAGTAAGTTAAAAGTAGGTATCCACTTGCTACTTCGTATTTCTTCTGGGGCCAAATGATTCATTAGTTATCTAAAAATTGTGCGTATGGGCATGTGCATTCGCGATATCCAATACTTGGTAGAATAGCACAGGCTCGACGAGCCTATTATTTTAAGGCGTGGAGGTTTCAGATTGTTTGGTTTCAATCAACATCACAAACGACTTTGTTCTCTGTGCCAGATACAGTATGTTGTGGGATGAAGGTTACAATAAAGTTGCCGCTTTTAATTAATTTATTTGTTTCGTGAATTTACATCACACAGTCAACAGTAGTGTGCATGAAAAATACAAATACGTGAGAGCAAATATACAATAATGAGTAATACATGTGTACAATGTCGAACTAAATCTAAGCAGTCAGGGCATGTGTACAGCAGATCTATGTGGTGCAGAGCATATCAATAATTTGTTTAAGAGCTGCAGCATCCTGAGGAAAAGACATCCTTAAGTACGTGAAATCTACAATACAGTTGGCAGTCTCCAGGTGGTCAAGTGATAATGAAGAAAGGTACTTTGCTCTTGTATTCATCAACGCTGAGAGAAGTTATGAATTATTAAAGCTGATGTTAACGAACAAAAAGCCACCATGCGACGAGCAAGAGAATTGCAAACGCCTCAAACGAAGGCTCAGAACATGATTGACACCACGAGGCTAGGAGGGCGCAACCTTATTTGCCTTCAGGCAACAGAGCAGCCAACATCTCCGGATACCTCTTACGCCTCTCAAGTAGAACAAAAATTGTAATCATTTATACAGGATTCGAACCGTCGGCCTTCTGATTTGTAATGCACCACTCTATCCACTCAGTCAACGAGCCAGCTGTCAGCAACATGTTTTATGTTTGCCATAGACGTAGGGCTTCGACTTACATAATAATACTACGAATAAGAGAAAACATGCGAAATCGTCCAATCGAACCGCTGGGAATCGAACTCAGTCAAAAATGTTTCTTTCAAAAACATGTGAACTCAGCAGGAGCTCACCAGAGGATGTTGACACCTCGAAATCTCGAAGACAAATAAGGTGGCGCCCTCCTGGCGTCGTGGGGGTCAATCATGTTCTGAGCCATCGTTTGAGGTGTTTGCAGGGCGTTTGCAATTGTCTTGCTCGTCGCATGGAGGCTTTTTGTTCGTTCACGTCAGCTTTAATGTAGATAACTGTTATGAAAGGTCTGCCTATCCTAGCCTACCTCCCCTGTGAATAATGAGTCGATCATGACCACGTGGATGAACAATGCTTGCAAAATATAGACGTCGAGTGTAATCGCCTCCTGGATATACCACTACCTGGATTCTACGAGTAGTAGTGCCTTACTTCTCTGGTGGCAAACCAATGAACTATCTTGGTATTGGGTGTTTCAGAATTTCTAAAACGGTACGGTACATGAAGTGGCCCATGCCCCTCAATTACAATAATGTTTTCGACATTAACGTCACTACGTGAACGTATTGACGCCTTCTGATTTGTAATGCACCACTCTATCCACTCAGTCAACGAGCCAGCTGACAGCAACATGTTTTATGTTTGCCATAGACGTAGGGCTTCGACTTACATAATAATACTACGAATAAGAGAAAACGAAGACAAATATTTTCCCTTCAGCCTAGTCAAGCCTTACATTCACTAATTACATTTCTGTTAGGTTGAGCAACCACCTTTTGGGGCTTGTACTCTTTTCTTTCCTTAATTGCTGTCACGTCCTGTTTGGATGGGATACTTCATGTCTACATTTGGGTTTCAGCTCAGTCTGTTCTAGAGTTTCGGATTGTAAAGTTCCAGCCTGAAGAAGACCCCGGTTGGGGTCGAAAATTCGCAAACACTCTGGAAATTGCCTTTTTATTTATCACGAATAAGAGAAAACATGCGAAATCGTCCAATCGAACCCCTGGGAATCGAACTCGGTCAAAAATGTTTCTTTCAAAAAAATGTGAACTCAGCAGGAGCTCACCAGAGGATGTTGACCCCTCGAAATCTCGAAGACAAATAAGGTGGCGCCCTCCTGGCGCCGTGGGGGTCAATCATGTTCTGAGCCATCGTTTGAGGTGTTTGCAGGGCGTTTGCAATTGTCTTGCTCGTCGCATGGAGGCTTTTTGTTCGTTCACGTCAGCTTTAATGTAGATAACTGTTATGAAAGGTCTGCCTATCCTAGCCTACCTCCCCTGTGAATAATGAGTCGATCATGACTACGTGGATGAACAATGCTTGCAAAATATAGACGTCGAGTGTAATCGCCTCCTGGATATACCTACTACCTGGATTCTACGAGTAGTAGTGCCATACTTCTCTGGTGGCAAACCAATGAACTATCTTGGTATTGGGTGTTTCAGAATTTCTAAAACGGTACGGTACATGAAGTGGCCCATGCCCCTCAATTACAATAATGTTTTCGACATTAACGTCACTACGTGAACGTATTGACGCCAAAATGCTGTATTATTTTTATTCGCCATGCAGCACAATACAATAAATATATGGCATTTTTTAAATTTCTACAAAATACAAATTTTCTAAAAAGTGGGATTTTTGTGGAAAATAACATTACAATAGCCTAATAATGTTTCAAAGACGAGAAATTTAAAATTCTGAAAAATACATGTACATCTTGGTGTTTATTTTGAAAATGCGCCGAGATTTTTTGACCAATTTTTTGCCACTCGTTGAGTGACGTCATAGCCATTTGCAACCGCAAAAATATATTTTTCTTAATATTTGATGATGTCAGCTCCTCTTTAAAGCACTTCCTGTTTGTTTACATAATTTCAGGAACAATACGAAATATTTCAGCGTATGATGCCTTGGGAAAACTCATGCAGAAAACCCTTCCTGTTTGATCTATTACGAAATCGTCCACTTTCTTACCGTATTTTAGGTAGGTTACATTTAGGTGATCCGTAAATTCACCCGCATTGCCACGACAGTCAAACCATATGACTTTGTAGGCCGGCAGTGAATCGGCCGTGGAAACGTAGAGAACCCTATTCACTATATAATCCGGTAAGACATTATGAATGAATTGCATTTCATAATGGAACTTATCTTTGAATACCCTTTGAGACTTGAAGTTGTCCGATTCTCGCACGTGATAAACGGAGCAGTTTATCTTCCCATCAATTCGACTCATGAAAAAAATTATGACGCTATCGCTGTGTGGAAGCCTACCGCCAAGACTGGGCGAGCTGAGTGCACTATGAGTATTTCTAATGGCGTGTGAAAGAAACGACTCCCGACCTTCGTGAAATTATATGTGGTCACGGAAAACTCCTTTCTAAATGTACCGGTTAAGTAACGACAGTGTACGACCATTAAGCCTTTATTGTGATTCGACAGTTCAAAAAATATATGCAACTGATAAGCCTTATCGGATTCCGCTTTTTTACAGTGCCGCGTTGAGCAGAATCTTCCAACCGTTGCAATTACTTTTCCATCTGTGTCATAGAGCACCCAGTTACCACAGAACCCCTGGCCTGTGCACTTGAAAATATTCTCAAACTTGAAAAGAACGATGCCATGCTGAGAAAATGAGGCACGGCAGCGAAACTGGCCTTTCATTGCAAAACGATGTTGAACTTCGTAACCACCGTGGGTTTGTTTATATGTGATTCCTCTTAACTTCTTACGTGTAGTGAACAGAAGTAACCATTCTCTATCCGATGATGAAAAGAAACACGCTGGGTTCGCCACCAACGTGACAGTGGCTAGTTTCTTAAGTGTTCCAACACGGTCACCTGTTGAAAGAACATAGTTTTAGGAATAAGCATCTTATCCGATCCCATCACGGCCTACCATGTGTCTGTAGGACCTCATACTTCGCACGCACAAACATGACAAACCCGTGAAGAACTTCGCCGTGATTTGTGTTTCCCTCGCACCTCCAGTTGCCGGTGCATTAATCAGAACACTTGTTTCTTTAGTGGTCAAAATTGTGCGTGGGCGCATGCCAGCCTCGGTTGCAAGTTGGCAACAAGCCAATTAAACCAACCGCATTGTATCTCCTGGTTGTAAAGTATTAGGAAGGAGGATGGTCACAAATTCTGTCATTTGCAATTCACTATTACTCGCATGAAATATGCTATGTACAAAATATTGATGATCTGATCGAAGTTTTTGACAATGATTGGTCAAAATGAAATGGTCCATGGACCATGTGCTCACCGGTTTGGACATAACAGTCTAATGACAGAGGGATGAGCAATCTGGGTCAAGTCATTCCCGAGTAGGACTTTGATGATTTGGGGGGTCATCTGGCGGCCATATTGGATGACCGATCGGGCCAGAACTTCACATGCACATAAAGGTCGTCTGCAGGGGGCCACATAGCACATTGGAGCGCTTTGGGTCAAGTCGTCCCTGAGTTACAGCACTTTGATGATTTTCGGGTTACGCCACCTGGTGGCCATATTGGATGTCCGATCAGGCCGAAACTTCACATGCACATAAAGGTCGTCTGCAGGGGGGGGGGGCACATAGCAAATTGGAGCACTTTGGGTTACGTCGTTCCTTAGTTACAGCACTTTGATGGTTTTTGGGTTACGCCACCTGGTGGCCATGTTGGAAGTCAAATCAGGCCGAAATTTGACATGCATGTAAAGGTCATATAGAGGGACATAAATATCAAATTTGAGCACTCTACGTCAAGGCGTTCCTGAGTAATAGCAGTTACTTGATTTTCAGGTTACGCCACTTGGCGGCCACATTGGATGTCCAATCGGACCGAAACTTGGTATTTTTAAAGATACCCCTCCAATGCATGTTTATGCAAGATATGAAGTCCTTGGTAAAATAATGACAAACTGTCGCAGGTTCGTCACTTTTGTCGAACTTTGACCTCTGTGACCTTGAAAAGTAGGTCAAATCAAAAACCCGTTATATATGTTATGTATCCTTATTAGATACACCTATGATAAAAATTTGGAGAAGATCTAGTCATTAGTTCAAGAGTTATTGCACTTTTTGTGTTGTCGGTTTCCGCCACCTGGCAGCCAAGCTTAGAGTCAAATCGGACCGAAACTTGGTGTCATGGGTCATCTGACCAAGGGGTATATATGTACCAAGTTTCAGATCAATAGAGCTGGCGGTTACGAAACGTGCCCTGCTAACGGAACACGACGACGACG